>CAUDMG010000245.1:835000-862500 GCA_958450375.1 Homarus gammarus
TGAGGAGGAGGACACGACTTGCCCTGCCCTGCCCTGACTCTTAAGAAGGGATGCATCAAGAGGCTCATGACTACTGAAGCTTTGATGTAAGCTAATGAAGCTTTAATTGATAGATAACCTGACCCAACTTCTATAAATAATGGGATAATCAGAGGAGATCTAGTCTCATATGACCTGACCTGACCTGATCTGATCTGACCCTCTTCTCTACGAGGGAAACACCTTATGACTGAAGGTAAGGTTGACGACCTACCTGTGAGGGTGTAGGGCAGCTGGCCGGAGAAGCGAGGCGCAGAGCCCAGCGTGAGGGAGGTGAGGTAGGCGTCGAGGAAGTCATGGATGAAGGGCAGGTCCAGCTCGTCCCCGACCATGTTCCCGTCCAGTATGAGTTTGAGGGCCGACTGTTCCGCCAGCAGCGTCAGGTTGTGCCAGTCTCCCTCGTTGACAGTCACGTCAGGGATGGTCATGTTGATGGGCTGGTTGGCACCCAGTTTGGACGTGTACTGTAGGAACCCGCCACGAACCTCCACCAGAGTGTAGTCATTGTTGGTGGCGGAGTGCAGCAAGAGGCCGTTCTCCATCCGCGTCCGGAAACTGAAGGAGAGGCTCTTGGGAGGAGGCGGAGGAACCTGGCGTGGGTGTCGGGCGCGGCTGTGGTGGACGTTGATCTCCCGTGACCACCTGGAGTGTTGCTGGTAGAGGCGCGGCAACAGCTGACGTCGCCGGTGTTGCTCCGTGATGAGGAACTCGACGTAGGCGCCGCGGGTGAAGGAGGCGGGGCGTAGGGAAGCCTCACAGTCAGGAGCCACCAGTCCGTTGGCACAGCGGCACATGTGTGTCGACCAGCGGTCCAGGCAGGTGGCGCCCTCACCACACGGGTTACCAACACACACGTCAGCCACCCGCTCACACGTGTCAGATATACCTCGGGCCTGGGGGGGGGGGGGATTAGTCAATAAATAAAAGTCACAAATAAACTAAAAAGTTTGGCCACTAAACTATTACATGACCTTAACTATCAGTGCAATACAGTACATTACAGTACAATACAGCACAGTACAGTAGAGTACAGTAGAGTACAGTACAGCACAGTACAGTACAGCACAGCACAGTACAGCACAGTACAGCACAGTGCAGCACAGTGCAGCACAGTACAGTACAGTGCAGTGCAGCACAGCACAGTACAGCACAGCACAGTACAGCACAGTAAAGTACAGCACAGTACAGTACAGTACAGCACAGCACAGCACAGTACAGCACAGTACAGCAAAGCACAGTACAGCACAGCACAGTAAAGTACAGCACAGTACAGTACAGTGCAGCACAGTACAGCACAGCACAGTACAGCACAGCACAGTAAAGTACAGCACAGTACAGCACAGTACAAACATTACAACACAGCCTACTGTACTCTACAGTAAGTAATAATTTACGAAAGATAACGAGATGTAGCGATCTGTAGTGCCAACAGTTACCTGTAGTGCCAACAGTTACCTGTAGTGCCAACAGTTACCTGTCGTGCCAACAGTTAACTGTCGTGCCAACAGTCAGTTTACCTGTATGGGGCCAGAGAGGTTGAGAGGTCTGCCGTTGATGGAGGCGGTCTGGATACAGCCGATGAAGTCGTCAGCGAGGACCTGGCCGGGCCGCTCCTGCAGGGGGTCCACCGTCATCACTCCGCCCAGGTACAGTGGCTCGTTGTTGAAGTTGAGGGTCCTGCCGGGGAGAACAACACTCATACAGGAGCCACACTACAACACCATTAACACTCATACAGGAGCCACACTACAACACCATTAACACTCATACAGGAGCTACACCACACTATGGTTCTTAACACATAATAAAAGTCTAGTTTTATTAACCAAACACCAAGAATATTTAATATTAAGCGAATATTACAGTTGGCTATGGGGCATTAAATAATACAGTCAGTGCTGGAGGTAACTGTCTAGGGTCGTGTACTCACCCAGTAGGACCTGTGTCGTCGCTGTAACAGGAGGAGTCGCCAGGACGACACTCGCCACAGGTCTCGCCGTTGTGGGTGCAGGTGGCCACGCTGAGGGAGATGACGCGGCCGTTACGTGTCGCCGTCAGCTTGTACCACTTGCCGTCCGCCACGTCACGCCCCACCTGGATCCTGGAGATGGCCGTCCGCGCCCCGCCGAAACTAAAGCGAGGTTGTCCGCCCCTCAGCTCGATGGCCACGAAGTCTGAGCGCCCGCCCGTCTGTAGGCCGTAGTTGTACACGAGGAGCGCATCTGGCTTGTTGGTGGAGAAGGTGATGGAGATGTCGTTGGTGGTGGAGTCGAGGGTTGGGAAGGTCATGTACGACAACTCGCTGAAGCTGAAGGTAGACTTCTCACAGTGGGTTCCGTAGAAGTTGATCCTGCAGGAGCAGCTATAACCGGGCTTGAGGGAGACGCAGGTGCCGCCGTTGAGGCAAGGGTTGGGGCGGCACGACTCACTAGCTAACTCACACTGGTTGCCGCGGTAGCCGGGGCGACACAGGCAGAAGAACCCTCCCTCCAGCGTCGTCTGACACGACCCGCCATTACGGCACGGGTTGTCATCACAGGCGTTGGTCTTATCAAACTCACACTGCAGCCCCTGGCGGGTGGGCGGACACGTGCACATGAAGTGGAAACCTTTCCTGGCGCACGTGCCACCAAACTGGCAGGGGTTGGGTGAACAGGGGTCCTGACGCAGCTCACACCTGGGCCCCGTAAAGCCCTGGCGACACCTGCACGACACGTCATGGCGGATGAGAGGTGAGGTGAAGATGAAGCTCGGGGAGTCGGTGATCTCAGTGTCACCGTAAGCATGGATGCCGTGTGAACATTCTCCGCCATTCTTACAAGGTGTGTCACTGCAGGGGTTATAGTCAACTATGAGCTGCAGGCCCTGAAGGGACTGAGTCAGACTCGGCTCTTCGGCTGCCAGTTTACGAGTCACCTCGGCTGGTCGGAGGAAAGAGTTAGTGCCAGAGCCAGCCACAGTCAAGGTCAGGTCAGTGTGAGAGTCGACGTCCAGCATGGAGTAGATGCGCACCTGTCCGCCCGCGAACATCGGCAACAAGGTGTCGATGAAAGGTTTGTAATACAGGCGAAGGAACCGCTCGGCCGTGACGTTGAGGAGCCGCAGGGTGAGGCTGTTGTCCAGGGTGGCGTTGTCGAAAGACTCGAACTCGAGGGTGACCTTAGAAGTGACGTCTGGATGTTTGCCGTCATTCCCCGAGACGCTGAGGGTGTAGGTCCTGTCCCGCGGGACTCTGGCGGCGTGCAGGTTACAGGCGTTAGGGATGGAGAAGATGGCGGCGTCTTGGGTGAGGATCTGGCAGGAGTACTGGCCAGCGGTGTCAGCATCGTTGGGGTGAACGTCCGCCACCTTGCCTCCCGGGAACACTCCCTGGAACGTCTGCACCTTCACCGTCACCGTCCTTGGTGTTGAGGGCGAGTCGTTCTTGTCCAGGACGATGATCGAGACGGGGTACTCGGACTTCATCTTGGGCTTACCGCTGTCTTCAACCTCTATACGGAAGGTGAGTTCAGGTGTTGTCTCCCGGTCGATACTGCGGGTGGTCTTGACCTCCCCCGTCGCCTGGTCCACGGTGAAGAACTCGCGATGTTCACCGCCCACGATGTAGTAGGTGAAGGGCTGGGTGTTGGGTGCCAGGTCGGGGTCTGTTGCACTCAGGGTCATCACTGACGTCATCGCTGGCTCGTTCTCTGGCACGTACCCTACGATATCAGGCGGGTCAAACTGAGGTCCATTGTCGTTAACATCGTCCAGTATGACCCGCACGAGGGTGGTCCCGGTTTGGGGCGGCGACCCGTTGTCTATGGCGCCCACCGTCAGGTTGTACACCTGGATGGTCTCACGGTCTAGCTGAGCTGTTGTCTCTATGACGCCGCTCTGGGGGTCCACCTTGAACACCTGGCCCAGGTTGCCGCCGATGATGGAGTATGTGAACTGGTTGTTTTGTGGCTGAACGTCTGAGTCAACAGCAGCGACGGTCAGGACGAGGGTGCCCACCAGAGCGCCCTCAGAGAGTCTCGTCTCGTACAGCGGCTGAGAGAACACGGGAGGGTCGTTCCCGTCTTGGATGGAGATAGTTATCTGCGCTTCGTCAGTGTCGTTACCACGGATGCTGCCGGCGTTCTTGGCCATCACCGTGAGGACGACTCTGTTCTGGCTTTCACGGTCAAGGCTACGAGCTACTGTGATGACGCCCGTCGTGGGCTGGATGAGGAACCCTCGGTCGTTGCTGGCGCCGACCAGGAGGTAGTACACCATGCCGTCTTCTCCCTTATCCTCGTCAGTGGCTTGGATGGCGCCCACAGACGTGCCGATCTGTGCAGACTCCGACACTGTGAACTGGAAGACAGACTGGATGAAGCGAGGGAAGAATTCATTGCGTCCTGTGACGTGTACCACCAACGCTGTGGAGCCCCATTGTGAGGAGTCAGCGTTATTGGCAGCCCTGATGTCCAGGACGTAGCGACTCTTCTTCTCGTAGTCAAACACCGTCTTGGAGGTGACCACGCCCGTGTCTGGGTCAACAGCGAAGAACTCCTTCCCGTCGCCGCCCACCAGCGTGTACTGGATGGCCGCGTTACGTGGAGAGTCAATATCCGTCGCATTTAACCTGAACACTGTTGTACCAGCGTTGGCGTTCTCCGCGATGTAAGCGTCATACTGCTGCTGACTGAACCTGGGAGGGTTGTCATTAATGTCAATGAGGATGACAGTGAATATGGCTGTTGACTGAAGAGGAACAAACGCACCGTCGTGGGCCGTGATGTTCAGTTTGTACACCTTGACGGCGTCGTAGTCCAGCGGGTGCATGATGGTCACTGCTCCTGTTTTTTCGTTGATGGCGAACTTGCCAGCCTCGTTACCACTCGTGATGGAGTACCGAACAAATCCGTTGGGGCCTTTGTCGTTGTCCTTGGCAGTGAGCTTGACGATGTCTGACCCCAGCGGCTCATTCTCGGGCACTATGACCTGGTAGCTGAGAGCTGTGAACTCTGGCGCGTGTTTGTTCTCACCAGTGACCGCCAGGGTGACGAGGACTTCATCCTGCAGTGGAGGGACGCCACGGTCTAGGGCGCGCACCAACAGGACGAAGTGTGCGTCTATTCTTCCCTTCAGCTGACGGGCGACGGTGATCCAGCCCGTCTTCTGCTCCAGCACGAAGAAGTCAGTACCATTACCGCCCACCTTCTGGTACTCGATCTCGGCGTTGATGCCGAAGTCCCGATCATCAATGGCCTTTAACTGGATGATAGACTGACCTATGGTGGAGCTCTCAGGGACGGGGGTAAAGTAGCTGTCTTCCGAGAACCTGGGCGGGTTGTTGTTGGCGTCCACCACGTTGATCACCACCGAACTCTCAGAGGACATGGGCGGCTTCCCGTTGTCGGTGGCCACAACAGCCAGGTGGTATTGGTTCTCAGGTGATGGCCCCTTGAGCGTGTGCTTGTACTGGAGCGCTTGTTTAGACAAGATCTCTCCACTTGCTGGGTCAACACTGAAGAAGTCTGATGGAAACTTGAGGGAATATGATATAACACTATTTGGTCCTTGTTTGTCCCGGTCTGTTGCTGTCACCTGACCCACGAAGGCCACGCTGCGCTGTAGCTCTGGGAAGTTGAAGACGTAGTAACTCTGTTCGAACTCTGGGGCGTTGTCGTTCTCGTCCTGGACGGTGATGGTGAGGGGAGTCTCGGCCCGCCACGACCCGTCAACGGCGGACACCTTCAGGAGGTACTCGTCGTTCAGCTCGCGGTCGATGGCTCTGGCCACGGTCACGTTACCACTCACGGAGTCAATGTAGAATTTACCGCCAGGATTCTCAGTGAAGCTGTAGGTGGCATTGGCGTTCTCTCCGATGTCTCGATCACTTGACGTCACCTGGATAACAAATGTTCCCACCGCCGCGTTCTCTGTCACGTTGACGCTGAACAGCCGCGTGAAGCGCGGCGGGTTATCGTTCTTGTCCTGCACTGTGACCACGACCATGGCTGTGCCCGTTTGTGCCGGCGTGCCCTTGTCCACCGCCTCCACCGTCAACGTGTACACCTCCACCTCCTCCCGGTCCAGCTGGATCTTGGTATAGATCTGGCCCGTCTCAGCGTCCAATGTGAAGGCCTCAGCTGCCGGTGAGTCTCGTCTCAGCTGGTAGATGACCTGAGCGTTGGTGTCAGAGTCTCTGTCGGTGGCACTGACGGTGGCCACCAGCTGAGGTGGGTTCTGGGCCTCCAGGATGCTGGCGTTGTATATGGCCTGAGAGAACACGGGGGCGTTGTCGTTGTAGTCGGTGACGTTGACCACCAGTTGGGTGACGGAGGTGAGGGGAGGGTCGTCGGTGTCTTCAGCAGCGACCCACACCTCGTACCGTGATGCCGTCTCATAGTCAAGGCCGTACTGAGAGATCCTCAGCTCCCCCGTCTTGTCGTCCACTGTGAACGCCTGACCCACGTTCCCGCCGGCGATGCTGAAGCGCACGGTGCCTGATGGTCCGGCCTTGGGGGACGTGGCCGTCAGAGTGGTAACAAGGTCTCCCCGCGCTGCCTCGCTGAAGCTGAATGTCTTCTCTAGAGGCTCGAAGACAGGAAAGAGGTTGTTGGGTTGGAGGTAGACCTGGAGTCTGGCTGTGGTGGAGAGGGGCGTGTCGCCTGAGTCAGTGGCCAGGACCTCCAGCTGGTATTCTCCCTCCCCCGCCAGGGCTGTCGACGCCTTGATCACTCCCGTCTCCTGGTTCATATAAAACTTGTCGGCGTCGTTGCCAGAGAGGTAGTAGGTGACCCTCCCGTTCACACCTTCGTCAGGGTCAAGCGCCTCGCCCCCAAACACGAAGTTACCTGGAATGAGACACACAAGAGGCCCAGTAAGTCACCGCCACTCGCTCAAGACCCAACACTGTACAGTACTAATGTAAGTCAACACACGAGAATAAATAATAAGTGGCTGACCATCACTCATAACGATAACAAGCCACCATTACCTGTCACATACAAGGGAGAGAGGGTGAAGGAGGAGGAGAGGGAAGGAGAGGGGGTAGAGAGGGAGAGTGAGGAAGAAAGAGGGTCAAGTAGGTGAGTGAATGAAGGAGAGGTGCGAGTCGAAGAGTGGGGGACCACGAGGATGAGTACCTAGAGGAAGAAGAATGAGTAAAGGATAAATGATGAAGGAGAGATGAGCAAGAGTGAGTAAGGAAATGTGAGAGAAAGAGGGAAGGAAGTATAGGAAGAATATACAGGTGAGGGGAGTAAAGAACGGTTAGTAACACGGGTATAGTAAGGGCCTCACCTGGCGCCATAGGGTCAGGGACGTGGATGAGGTACTGCCCCTGGGAGAAGGTCGGAGCGTTGTCGTTCTCGTCCATCACCGTCACCCTCACCTGCACGACACGACACGACACGTCACAAAACAGTCAAGGAAAAAACACTTCTCTTGCAACATACATACATATATACATACATGCAAATAAATCACTGTAAGTGCGCGTGATCCATGTTTATGTTTCATATGTGGTTATCAGCACATACTTACACACATATCTATGATATAATCATTAATCAAAGGCCTGGTAAATGTGTATAAACAAATCAATTATTATTCAGAAACAAATTTAGCCGAACTGAGAGAAATCTGGCTATAAGTCTCGTAAAGTGTGAATACAAATACTGAAACTGTCCACTGACTGACTCTTGCAATATATATAAACGAAGCTTAAACAAAAATATACAAACTTTACAGCCTCTCTTTTACTCATTACAACTCTCGTAAACTGTGAAGAAAACTTAACAAACTGTTTGGTGTGTAAATACTAACTCTTACAAAGTACAAAGGCACATACAATGTTTACAAGTGTACAGTAACTCTCGCAAAGTGTGGAGAAAACTTAGCAAAACTGTGTGGTGTATGTAAACACTAACTTACCCAGGCCACTAAGGAAAAAATTCGTTGTTTACTTGTGAATGGCAACTCTTGTAAAGTGTACAGGAAAATATCCCAATTGTTTGCAGCCTCATCCATGCCAGGGACCGAGAGGAAAATAAACATTGCAAACTGTGCTGAGGAAGGTGATGTGACTAACCTGTACCGAGGAAAGTGACATGACTTTACCTGTGTGGTTGCTGACCGGGGTTCTGTGAGGGAAGAGTCTTGGGCCTCCAGTACCAACAAGTACTGTCCTATACTCTCACGGTCCAGCTTGGCTACTGTCCTGATGATGCCAGTCCACTCCTCCACCACGAACACTCCTGCTGCGCCTTCCACCAGAGAATACCTGTAGAGGGTGAGGGCGGTGTTTAACATTAGGGGATACAGGTGTGTTCTCGCAGGTAAATAATATAATTTAATATGAACTAAAACTTACTTAGAAACTATTAAATCTGAGCATTTAAGTAATAAGTACAGGTAAAGTGGACTTGATCATTTAAGTAATAAGTACAGGTAAGGTAAGTCTTATTTGATAAGTCTCTTAAGTTAGATGACCAAAGAGTGTTGTCATCTACCTGTAATTAAGAGGTTCGTAGATTGTTGCCATAGTTAACAGGTGAGTCTTTGAGAATTGGGGCCCTGAATTGTGGTAGTCATGTCCCTGAATTGTGGTAGTCGTGTCCTTGAATTGTGGTAGACGTGTCCCTGAATTGTGGTAGTCGTGTCCTTGAATTGTGGTAGTCGTGTCCTTGAATTGTGGTAGTCGTGTCCTTGAATTGTGGTAGTCATGTCCCTGAATTGTGGTAGTCGTGTCCCTTAAATTGTGGTAGTCGTGTCCCTTAAACTGTGGTAGTCGTGTCCTTGAATTGTGGTAGTCGTGTCCTTGAATTGTGGTAGTCATGTCCTTGAATTGTGGTAGTCATGTCCCTCAAATTGTGGTAGTCGTGTCCCTTGAATTGTGGTAGTCGTGTCCCTGGCCTGCGTCAAGAGCATCATCCTGCAGAAGGTCTCCCAATTGACTTACCTGATCTTAGCGTTAGCACCTGCGTCTCTGTCAGTAGCGGCCACAGCGACTACCTGAGTGTCGGGATCTACTGACTCACTCACGGCGGCTTCGTATTGGTCCTTGTCAAACCTGGGGGCGTGGTCGTTCTCATCCTGCACCAATACGGAGATGGTGCCCGTCCCTGTGAGTCGTGGGGTGCCTGAAGAAGTAGCAGAAGGTGAGGGTGTTAGTTGTCGGTGATTTCATTTTGTATTGGTTATTGTCGACAAAGGCTAATAGTTATTGTCGACAAACATAATTACTACTGTCGACAAATAAATACTGAGTACTGTCGACAAACACATAATGACCGTCGATAAAGGCCCCAAACTACTGTCGACACACAGCTCCTCTATAAGACCAGCCTCGACGGGGTGACACAAAACTCCTCGTAATACTGATAACAAAATGGTGATTACCTCATGACTTCTTAACCATGGTGAGAGAGAGAGAGAGAGAGAGAGAGAGAGAGAGAGAGAGAGAGAGAGAGTAACATTCACTATCAATTCCAAAGCTCAGAAAAACCTTCCAATTTCTTAACTCACCCCAAACACCTGATGTCACTGATATCATTTCACTTGTGACGTCATTGTGGTCAAACTCTCCCTCGGATAATGATGTAATGATGAGGGATAATAGTGATGATGATAATGAAGGAATAATGATGGTGTATAATGAGTATAAATGGTGATATAATGAGATGACGTTGATACAGTCTCTCTCTCTCTCTCTCTCTCTGTCACAATGGCTCACTTTCTCACTCTGTCTCTCACTCACTTTCTCTCTTACAATCTCTTTCGCTCTCAGTCATTTGATCTCCCTCTCTCTCTCTCTCTCACGTTCTCTCAATTTCACTTTTACTTAACATTTGCCACTTGAGGGAGTAATGGGGTGGGGGGGTGGGGGTGTGGGGGGTAGGGGGGTAGGGGGGGTACACAGGTATTTGATGTGGGTGTGGCTCTCTCTCTCTCTCTCTCACATCACGCCTGTAAATTATCTCACTTAACCTATCTCTTAACGAGGCTTCATTTAGAGATCAAAAAGTCTGAAGCCAACCATAATTGAAGCCTTTTTAGTGGGTTAAGACGAGTCATAAATGGTTAAATAACAAGAAGCTTCGAGGCTGAACAACGAAGCCTCACATAACGGTTCGAACACTGCTTCACCTCTCCCCCTATACACGATAATTAAAACAACATAAACACCAGAAAAATCACAATAAACAAACATTTCTTTTATTGTTGTTATTTTTATTATTAACATCTAACAAGTTCTCAACAAGGTCTCATTAACGACTGAACTACATCATTACCGGAAGTTGGCCAATGAGGAGGAGGAGTAGGTTAAGAGGTGAGGTAAATTAGTGAAGCGTGGAGGAGCGGTGGTGAAAGTGGTTAGTGGCAGAGAGGGAGGGGAGGGGAGGGGTCAAGTAGTTAGCAGTCATGGATGTTGTTATGTTTGGGGGGGAGGGGGGCTCAGCTCACAACGGCCCCGCCCAACCCCCCCACTACGCCTCCCCCTCCCCTCTCTCCATGCTCTACACCCCTCACCTCCTCTACCCTCCCTGCACCTCCTCTACCTCTACCTCGAAGAAGAAGTGATTAACAGTATTATTAGCGACAACAGCACGAGAGAGAGAGAGAGAGAGAGAGAGAGTCAACACATACTGCTCTCTGCATTAATTACGTTCCTCACACAACTTTCTATTTGGTCAAGACTGTCACGCTGGCCCTCCTCCTCCTCCTTCCTCTTCCTCCTACTACTCTTCCATCTTCCTTCTTTCCCCCTCCTCCTTCCCTCCCTCTTGCTCCTTCTTCCTTATTCATTCTTTCCTCTTCCCTTCTTCCTTCTTCCTCACCCCCTTCCTTCTTTTCCCTTCCTCCTTCCTCCTACTTTCCTCTACCATCTTCCTTTCTTCTTCATTTCCCTTCTTCTCCATTCTTCTTCTTAGCTTAGGTTAGGTTAGGTTAGGTTAGATAAGGCTGACCACCACCACCACTACCACCACCACCACCCCCACCACCACCCCCAACTACCCCCACCACCGCCACCACCTTTTCCACCACCTTCACCACCACCACCACCACCACCCCCACTACCCCCACCACCACCACCACCTTTTCCACCACCACCACCACCCCCACTACCACCACTACCCCCACTACCACCACCACCTTTTCCACCACCTTCTCCACCACCACCACCACCTTCACCACCACCACCACCACCACTACCACCACCACCACCACCACCACCCCCACCACTACCACCACCCCCACCACCCCCCACCACCACCACCCCCACCTCCACCACCACCACCCCCACCACTACCACCACCACCACCACCTTCACCACCACACCACCCCCACCACTACCACCACCCCCACCACCCCTTCACCACCACCACCACCCCACCACAACCACCACCCCACCACCCCCCCCACCACCACCACCACTACCACCACCACCACCCCCACCACCACCCCACCACTACCACCACCCCACCACTACCCCACCACCACCACCACCTTCACCACCACCACCACCACCCCCCCCACCACCACCACCACCCCCACCACTACCCCCACCACCCCCCCCACCACCACCACCACCCCCACCACTACCCCCACCACCACCACCACCTTCACCACCCCCACCATTGAGTCGTGCCTCAGACAGAGTTATATACAGCAGCGTGACGTAAAGTTTTGTTTACGTGTTGTTGTGAGGGGAAAGTGACCCCACCCCCTCGTGTGACCTCTTCGTGACCCCCCCCTCGTGTGACCTCTTCGTGACCCCCCTTAACACGATGATACAAGGCGCCCAATGGTCACACACGTTGGCCCCACACCCTTCATCGTCACTGCCTCTCCCAGGATGCGGGGTAACGGCGCAGCATGTTGGGGAACACTGCGCACGTATTAAGTACCACGCACATATTGGTTAGGTTAAGTTGGGTTAATTAAGAAGGTGTTAGGTTAGGTTAGGTTAGGGCCTACAATGACTGGGGGGTGGGGGGAGGGGGAGGGGGGAGGGGGGCACTGTAGGTATTGGCTCACACCTTCATCTGTCACCTGCGACCATGATAATTAAGAGTAAGGATGAAACACCTGGTCATTAGCGCATCATTAACTCGGTAAACACAAACAGTAGTAAATTAAGAGACTAATTAATGACGTATAGGCAGTGTGTCTAATGGCGTGGTTGGGGGAGGGGGGGAGGGTGGACTAATTACCCTTGGCACGTCATTAAGAAGAAGCAGCAGCAGGTATAAGGCTGAGTAATTGACAATAATGAGTAATTAGGTAAAGGAGGTGGAGGAGGAGGTGAGGTGTGGGAGGGGGAGGTGGGGAAGAGGAGGGGGAGGAGGAGGGGGAGGAGGAGGGAGGGTGTGTGTGGGAGGGGGAGGGGGGCAGGAGGAGGGGGAGGAGGAGGGAGGGTGTGTGTGTGTGTGTGTGTGTGTGTGTGTGTGTGTGTGTGTGTGTGCCAATTAGTCATATTTCCGCTCTAAATTGGCCAGGCGGGGATGTAGAGAAGGGGGGTAGGGGGGAGAGGAGGGGGAAGAGGAGGGGGGAAGACAGGTAGGCTTACAGGTGAGTGAATGAGAGTGAGGTTTGGGACACACACACACACACACACACACACACACACGTTCACAGATCATTAATTAAAAGCTACCAGGTAGACAGCTACGTGTGTGTGTGTGTGTGAAGGTAGGTGGTATAGGGGGGGGGAGAAGGGAATGAAACAAAAAAACAAAGAAAGAAAATAACATCTTCCATTTTTACTCTTTGTATTATTATGAATATCTTCCCCCCCCCCTCCCCCTCCCTCCCCTCTCCCCTCCCCCTCCCTCCCCTCCCCCCATCGTGAGTGCCCACCTGGACTAATAAAATACCTGGTTATAAGACTCGCCAGGTACCTCTATAAGACTCGCCAGGTACCTCTATAAGACTCGCCAGGTACCTCTATAAGACTCGCCAGGTACCTCTATAAGACTGGCCAGGTACCTCTTTAAGACTCGCCAGGTACCTCTATAAGACTGGCCAGGTACCTCTATAAGACTCGCCAGGTACCTCTATAAGACTCGCCAGGTACCTCTTTAAGACTCGCCAGGTACCTCTATAAGACTCGCCAGGTACCTCTATAAGACTCGCCAGGTACCTCTATAAGACTCACCAGGTACCTCTATAAGACTCACCAGGTACCTCTATAAGACTCGCCAGGTACCTCTATAAGACTCGCCAGGTACCTCTATAAGACTCACCAGGTACCTCTATAAGACTCGCCAGGTACCTCTATAAGACTCGCCAGGTACCTCTATAAGACTCGCCAGGTACCTCTATAAGACTCGCCAGGTACCTCTTTAAGACTCGCCAGGTACCTCTATAAGACTCGCCAGGTACCTCTATAAGACTCGCCAGGTACCTCTATAAGACTCGCCAGGTACCTCTATAAGACTCGCCAGGTACCTCTTTAAGACTCGCCAGGTACCTCTATAAGACTGGCCAGGTACCTCTTTAAGACTCGCCAGGTACCTCTATAAGACTGGCCAGGTACCTCTATAAGACTCGCCAGGTACCTCTATAAGACTCGCCAGGTACCTCTATAAGACTCGCCAGGTACCTCTATAAGACTCGCCAGGTACCTCTATAAGACTCGCCAGGTACCTCTATAAGACTCGCCAGGTACCTCTATAAGACTCCTCAGGTACCTCTATAAGACTCGCCAGGTACCTCTATAAGACTCACCAGGTACCTCTATAAGACTCCTCAGGTACCTCTATAAGACTCACCAGGTACCTCTATAAGACTCCTCAGGTACCTCTATAAGACTCGCCAGGTACCTCTATAAGACTCGCCAGGTACCTCTATAAGACTCGCCAGGTACCTCTATAAGACTCGCCAGGTACCTCTATAAGACTCACCAGGTACCTCTATAAGACTCGCCAGGTACCTCTATAAGACTCGCCAGGTACCTCTATAAGACTCACCAGGTACCTCTATAAGACTCACCAGGTACCTCTATAAGACTCACCAGGTACCTCTATAAGACTCGTCAGGTACCTCTATAAGACTCGCCAGGTACCTCTATAAGACTCGCCAGGTACCTCTATAAGACTCACCAGGTACCTCTATAAGACTCGCCAGGTACCTCTATAAGACTCGCCAGGTACCTCTATAAGACTCGCCAGGTACCTCTATAAGACTCGCCAGGTACCTCTATAAGACTCGCCAGGTACCTCTATAAGACTCGCCAGGTACCTCTATAAGACTCACCAGGTACCTCAGTGAACTAGGAATTAATAAAGCTCTGAGAATAATAAGCATTAAAGGTGTATCGAGCGAGAAGTCTTCTATATTTGTGTGTAAAGGAGGGGGGTGGGAGGGGGTCACTAGAGGGGATGGGAGGGGGAGAGGGGGGGGTCACTAGAGGGGGGTGGGTATCTAGAGGCTATTTATAAGACAGCCAGATTACACGCTTCTTACTGAGATCATTTTGCTGAGAGAGTTCTTACCTATGGGGGGGGGGTGTGGAGGAGGGGGTGAGGGAGGAAGGGTGTGGAGGAGGAGAGGGGGGTGGAGATGGTTAAGTTGGCAAAGAAGACTCACATGGTAGGGAGTAAGAGGAGAGAGAGAGAGAGAGAGAGAGAGGTGTTTGGAGTGTTTGCTGCTGCTAGTTCCACCTGCTGGTTGTTTGGAGTAAGGGCGGAGTAGCTCCTCTGTGTCCTCCTTCCCCCCCCCCCCCCACAGAGGCTGCCTCGTAACCAACAATCGTACCACAGATTCAAGTTCGTAAAATTAATAAAAACGCCGTGTGTGTGTGTGTGTGTGTGTGTGTGTGTGTGTGTGTGTGTGTGTGTGTGTGGATGAGGTTAGGTTAGGTTTGGTAGACCATCATTACAGGTAACGAAAAAGACGTAAACGTAATCATCACCTGTGTTTAATTACCCCCACCCGTAGCACACCTGTGTTGGCCACCACCACTATGAACCACTAGTTTAACCACGCCACTATGAGTATCCATCTGTCTACAGATTTATTTATCCATCCGTCAATCTACCTGCATGTCCGTCCGCCAGTCCGTCTACCTGTCTGTCTGTTCGTTTACCTGTACAACCAGACAGTAATAAAGCTCCCCATTGACCTCATTATATACCTGGATATGACCTTAATGACTTAACATTTACACCTGAGGCAGAGGAGAGGGGGAGAGGGAGGTGAGGAGAGAGGGGGGGGTATGGGAGGAGAGAGAAACGTCAGGCGATGGTGATTGCTTAGTCTGGCGTTGTTGACACGGACGATGACACATAACCCACTACCATTAAGCTACTGAGGTCTTATGAGAGGGCAAGAGAGTGACATACCACAACGTAAACATATCCCCATCTCTCCCCCCCCTCCCCACAGTGTAAATAACCCCCCCTCCCCCTCCCATCACCCCCCTCTCCACCTACCCTCCCCACAGAGTAAATAAACCCCTCTTACCTCCCACCCCCTCAGCGGGTTTATAAAATATTCATATACCTTAAACCAAATATATACTTTCTTCATATAAACCAATACTTATTTGTAAACCCTGAACATTATCTTTATATTTACAAACAATTAAGTATGAAATATTTATATGAATACAACTTTTATTATTATTATTATTTTTTTTAGTAATGTAGAATCTCAATTTCAATTTCCTTATCTAAAAAATACAAAAAAAAATAAAACTCACGAGGTGGCAACAGTGGGAGGTTAATCAAGGCACCAGGTGTGTAAAGACTCAGGTACAACACCTTGACGATGACTAACTTAAGAGATCACCTGAAGATTGACACCCTGGGTTAGGTTAGGCTAGAGAGAGAGAGAGAGAGAGAGAGAGAGAGAGAGAGAGAGGGAGAGATAAGGGCTTAAACCAACAGACGGGCCCCTGGGTGACTTCATCATCAATAACACACACACACACACACACACACACATCTCACTCCCAATACCCGGTGATTATATACAATTAACCCGCTAGTCCCGCAGATCATGGAATTCATCCCCTAATTGTTACATGGAGGAGACCCGACCGGTAGACGCACGACCTGCAACCATTATAAAACTATCACAGATGGTTACAATAAAGAGTGGTTAAGATGGTCTGGTGGAGTGGGGGGGAGTGGGGGAGTGGGGGAGTGAGGGGGGTGGGGGAGTGGGGGGGAGTGGGGAGGAGTGGGGGAGTAGGGGAGTGGGGGAGTAGAGGAGTGGGGGGTGGAGGAGTGGGGGGAGTGGGGGAGTAGGGAGTGGGGGTGGGGGAGTGGGGGAGTGGGTGAGTGGGGGGAGTGGGGGAGTGGGGGGGAGTGGGGGAGTGGGGGGAGGGTGAGTGGGGTGGAGTGGGGGGTGGGGGGTGGGGGAGTGGGGGAGTGGGGGGGGAGTAGGGGAGTGGGGGGGAGTGGGGGTGGGGGAGTGGGGGGTGGGGAGTGGAGGAGTGGGGGGAGTGGGGGTGGGGGAGTGGGGGAGTGGGGTGAGTGGGGGAGTGGGGGAGTGGAGGGGGAGTGGGGGAGTGGGGGAGTAGGGGTGGGGGAGTGGGGAGTGGAGGAGTGGGGGGTGGGAGAGTGGAGGAGTGGGGGTGGGGGAGTGGGGGGAGTGGGGGAGTGGGGGGGAGTGGGGGAGTGGGGGGGAGTGGGGGAGTAGGGGTGGGGGAGTGGGGGGTGGTGAGTGGAGGAGTGGGGGGTGGGGGAGTGGGGGAGTGGAGGGAGGAAGAAGAGGAGGAGATAAAGAGGAGAAGAAGAAGGAATAAGAAGGAAGACGAAGAGGAGGAGGAGACGAAGAAGGAGGGGGAGGAGTAGAAGAAGGGGGAGAACTAAAGGAGAAGGTGATGGAGGAGGAGGAGGTAGGAGGAGGTATGGATGAACAGGGTACAAGGCCAGGTAAGGCTCAGCTCTCGACAAGGTGAATATTACTCATTTATCTTCCTTCCTTCTCCTCCTCCTCCTCATTCTTCGTCTCCTCCTCCTCTTCCTTCATCTCCTCCTCCTCCTCATTCTTCGTCTCCTCCTCCTCTTCCTTCTTCTCCTCCTCGTCTTCCTTCGTTTCCTCCTCCTCCTCTTCCTCTCCCCTCTCCTCTCATCAACACCACCAAGAGAGAGAGAGAGAGAGAGAGAGAGAGAGAGAGAGAGAGAGAGAGAGAGAGAGAGGCATCACAATCGGTTCATTAGGCGAGGGAGCGTCAGGCGGTGTTCGGATCCCTGCCCACCTTCTCCCTCTGGCTGTGACTTCGGCTTCACTTACCCCCCCCCCCCTCCCCCAGCAGGCTAGTGGGGTCCTGCACTCCTGTCACCGCCTGGAGTCCTATTTTATCCTTCTTCCTCCTCCACTAACATGACTTCCTGTGACCTAACACGTGTAATAAGGAGGAGGGGGAGGAGGAGGAGGGGGAGGAGGAGGAGGTGTTTCGAGAAGCGGTAGGCCGAGTTGGTGGGCGGGAGGACGGGCGTTATCGGTCGGTCGGTCGGTCGAGGCTCGGTCTTACCCACCCAAGACGACTCGTATGGAGGGAGGGAGAGGGTGAGGGAAGGAGAGGTGGGGGGTCGTCTACACTGTCACGCCGCCTCACAGATGGATAACGTCACGGTGTGTACTGTTGGTAGGGTGGTGCGCCGCCAGGAGGAGGGGGAGGGGGAGGGGGAGGAGGAGGAGGAGGAGGAGGAGAAGGAAGAGAGGAGGAAGAAGACCTTTGATGAAACACTTTCTTCACCTGGCTGTTCCTGTGTCCCCTCCCCCCCCCCTTACACACCTGGAAGCGGCGGCGTGTGTGTGTGTGTGTGTGATGAGCCGCCCTGCTGGACTCATACCTGTGAGAACGCATTTACCTGTCTTAATTAAGCTACTACACAAAGGTGAGTTCTCAGAGCTTCATGCGTTACCTGAGGATAAGTGGGAGTGCGGTGGTAACATAATCGGTCGAGGTTGGTTGGTAACATAACGCCTGTGGTAATGCAGCAACATGCGCCTTTGTGGCCGTGGTAGTGCGGTAACATACGTGTTTATGCTCGTGGTAGTGCGGTAACATAGGACCTCGGTGGTGGTGGTAGTGCGGTAACATTAGTGGTCGTGGTAATGCGGTAACATACGCCTCTGTGGTGGTGGTGGTGGTAGTGGGGGTAACATAGGCCCGTCGTGGTGGCCGGGTCAACATGGGGGCGGCGTCGTGTGATCCACAACAGGTGTCATAATTAGTAGATTCCAATGCTCCTCACTCAGCCCAGGCCACCAGTCACAGTAATTGGCTGACCCTCCTCACATGTAGGGAAGGAGTGCGTGAGAGAGAGAGAAGGAGTGCGTGAGAGAGAGAGAAGGAGTGCGTGAGAGAGAGAGAAGGAGGGAGGGAAGGAGTGCGTGAGAGAGAGAGAGAGAAGGACGGAGGGAAGGAGTGCGTGAGAGAGAGAGAGAGAAGGACGGAGGGAAGGAGTGCGTGAGAGAGAGAGAGAGAAGGACGGAGGGAAGGAGTGCGTGAGGGAGAGAGGAGGGAGGGAAGGAGTGCGTAGGAGGGAGAGAAGGAGGGAGGATAACAAGGAAGGACGGTGGGAAGGGAACAAAAAGGGGGTAGTGAAGGAGGAACAAACGTAGAGACAGACAGACAGATAATTAGCTGTCTGTCTGTCTGTCTGTCTGTCTGTCTGTGTAATATTCTGAAGACAAATGCTGACACAACCAAGATAAGACCAAACAATCACTCGGCCTTCATCCCTCCCCCAAAACCAACCTAACCTAACCTAACCTAACCTAACCTAACCTAACCTAACCTAACCTAACTCTAACCTAACCTAACCTAACCTAACCTAACCTAACCTCCCCCAAAACCAACCTAACCTAACCTAACCTAACCTAACCTAACTCTAACCTAACCTAACCTAACCTAACCTAACCTAACTCTAACCTAACCTAACTCTAACCTAACCTAACTCTAACCTAACCTAACCTAACCTAACCTAACCTAACCTAACCTAACCTAACCTAACCTAACCAAAGACTCGTCAGAGTTGTATACAATAAGTTAATTAAAGTTATGTTGACTTAGTGATTAATCTCATTCCTGTGGGTGGGCGGTGGTGGGTGGAGTGGGCGGAGTGGGCGGTGGTGGGTGGAGTAGGCGGTGGTGGGTGGAGTGGGCGGTGGTGGGTGGAGTGGGCGGTGGTGGGTGGAGTAGGCGGTGGTGGGTGGAGTGGGTGGTAGTAGGTGGGTGGAGTAGGTGGTAGTGGGTGGGTGGTAGTGTGGGTGGTAGTGGGTGGTGGAAGGGATGGCAGGTATACAGAGGCGGCCGCCCACTGTGTTATGGGCGGGGCTGACTTCATTCTATTTGGAGGTTCACAGCAGAACGACTACACCTGTCCATCACTACACCTGTCCCTCACCACACCTGTCCATCACCATACCTGTCCCTCACCACACCTGTCCATCACCATACCTGTCCCTCACCACACCTGTCCATCACTACACCTGTCCATCACCACACCTGTCCATCACCATACCTGTCCCTCACCACACCTGTCCATCACCACACCTGTCCTCCACACCCGTTCACCACCACACCTGTTCACCACCACACCTACACAGACTTAAAAATAATCCCTCAGTCAGTCAGAGAGTCAAGTCAGTAAAGACAGGTATGGGGCTGACTGACGCAGGTAAAAATAACAAACACAGTGTAATACAAATTTGTTATTTTGTTGTAATTTGTTGAGCCTTTGAGAGGAGGAGGGGAGGAGGAGGAGGAGGAGGAGGAAGAGGAGGAGGAGGAGGAGGAGGAGGAGGAGGGAGAGAGGGTTGGGTCAGCTCTCAGCGTGGGTCCCCGTCAGTACTAGACCAACCACCGTCCTCAGGGCCTCCATGTGAGACAACCTCCCTCCTCTCCCTACTCTCCCTTAACCCTCATCTTCTTTCCCTTATTTAACCCTCCCTCATTCCTCCCTCTCCCTACGTCTCTCTCTCCCTCTCCCTATTCCTCAATCCTCCCGTCACTGCCACTACTGCTACCTCTCTCTCCCTCATGTTGACCTCCATACTCCGCCCTCCCTGTCTGTCACTGCCAGTAATACCCTCCCCCTTCACCTCCCTCCCTCCTTCACCTCCCTCCCTCCTTCCTTCCCTCTATCACCTCTCCCCCCCCCTCTTCCCTACCTCCCTCCCTCAGTGGCAACAACTCGGCGTCATTTGCACCTCACCACATGTGACTCGGAATTCTGTTGTGGACATTAATTTTCAGGCGGTTGCAGTCTAAGGTCTTGTTCAGGCATAACAAGGAATTTATAATTGAACATAATGGCGCTGCTTAAGTACGGAGGAGTGGGGGGAGGAGGGGGAAGGAGGGGGGAAGGAGGAGGGGGAAGACACTCACTCGCTTTTTAGGTGGGGTTGGTCGTGGTGGGTTCATGTGGTGGGTTGGTCGTGGTTGGGAACGATGACCTACACAGGGGGGATCACAGGACGACAGGGACGACTAGTTGGGGTGGGTCGTTCAGGGAAGGGGAAGGAGTGAAGGGGGTGAGTGGGAAGGGGAGTGGGAGGGGTGGCGCTGATCACACACACACACACACACACACACACACACACACACACACACACACACACACACACACTAAACATTTAAGGAGACAACAGGTGACTTGAGCCCAATACTTAGTGTGTTACTTGACATGAACGAGAGATCCGGCACCAGGGGGGGGGGAGAGGTAGGGGAGGGAGGGGAAGGAGGGGTGATGTGGGAAGGAGGTGGTCAGGGGGAAGGGGTGGTGAATGGAAGGAGGTAGTGAAGGGAAAGGGGATGAGGGAGAGGAATGTGGTGAGGGGGAAGGGGATGGTGAAGGGGAGAGGAAGGGGGAGGGGGTGGTAAGGGGCTTGAAATAGTCCCAAGTTATTCTTTACCCCGCTGACACTGTACCCCAATGACACTGTACCCCGCTGACATTATACCCCGCTGACACTGTACCCCGCTGACGCTGTACCCCGCTGACGCTGTACCCCGCTGAGGCTGTACCCCGTTGACGCTGTACCCCGCTGACACTGTACCCCGCTGACACTATACCCCGCTGACGCTGTACCCCGCTGACGCTATACCCCGCTGACGCTGTACCCCGCTGACACTGCACCCCGCTGACGCTGTACCCCGCTGACACTGTACCCCGCTGACACTGCGCCCCGTTGTGCTGTGCCCTGCTGACACTGTGTTGTTCCCTGGGGCGAGGCGAGCTGGCGAAGTCCTTATCCTACTAGTGTCTGGGGGCCCATGGTGTGTGTCTGGGGGCCCATGGTAGGTGTGAGGGCACTATGGTGGGTATAGGGCCATGGCAGGTAAGGGCACGAGGGCCGGGCATGGTCGAGACAGCCTCACCAGGTAAGTGACAGATCAATTATCCTCCAGGTGGGGCATCACGGCCACTTATTAATTCACCCCAAATGTTGTAACAGAAAAATGCCACTCAAGACGATGCTGAGCCGAGGAGGAGAGGAGGTGGGTAGGAGGAGAGGAGGTGGGTAGGAGGAGAGGAGGAGGTGGGTAGGAGGAGAGGAGGAGGTGGGTAGGAGGAGAGGAGGTGGGTAGGAGAGGAGGTGGGTAGGAGGAGAGGAGGTGGGTAGGAGGAGAGGAGGAGGTGGGTAGGAGGAGAGGAGGAGGTGGGTAGGAGGAGAGGAGGTGGGTAGGAGGAGAGGAGGTGGGTAGGAAGAGAGGAGGAGGTGGGTAGGAGGAGAGGAGGTGGGTAGGAGGAGAGGAGGTGGGTAGGAAGAGAGGAGGAGGTGGGTAGGAGGAGGAGGTGGTGGGTAGGAGGAGAGGAGGAGGTGGGTAGGAGGAGAGGAGGAGAGGAGGTGGGTAGGAGGAGAGGAGGAGGGTAGGAGAGGAGGTGGGTAGGAGGAGAGGAGGTGGGTAGGAAGAGAGGAGGAGGTGGGTAGGAGGAGAGGAGGTGGGTAGGAGGAGAGGAGGTGGGTAGGAAGAGAGGAGGAGGTGGGTAGGAGGAGGAGGTGGTGGGTAGGAGGAGAGGAGGAGGTGGGTAGGAGGAGAGGAGGTGGGTAGGAGAGGAGGTGGGTAGGAGGAGAGGAGGAGGTGGGTAGGAGGAGAGGAGGAGGTGGGTAGGAGGAGAGGAGGAGGGTAGGAGGAGAGGAGGAGGGTAGGAAGAGAGGAGGTGGGTAGGAGGAGAGGAGGAGGTGGGTAGGAGGAGAGGAGGTGGGTAGGAGGAGGAGGAGGTGGGTAGGAGGAGGAGGAGGTGGGTAGGAAGAGAGGAGGAGGTGGGTAGGAGGAGAGGAGGAGAGGAGGTGGGTAGGAGGAGGAGGAGGTGGGTAGAAAGAGAGGAGGAGGGTAGAAAGAGAGGAGGAGGGTAGGAGGAGAGGAGGTGGGTAGGAGAGGAGGAGGGTAGGGAAGAAGAACCATCCCAGCTACCTCACCTAGACAAGACTGGGATAACCACACACACGGCATTGAAATCACTCGCCACCACTCTACCACAATCCTCCCTGGTAGTAGTAGTGATGGTGGTAGTAATGATGGTAGTAGTGGTAGTAATAGTGGTAGTCACTCAGCGACGGGGAAGAAGAAGAGGGAAGGAAGGAAGGAAGGAAGGAAGGAAGAGCCTGGATAATCAGAGGGTCCCCAGGAGAAGAAGGAGGAAGACAGAGGAACAAGAAGACGACGAGAAGGAGGAGAAGGAGGAGGAGAAGGAGGAGGGGGGGGGGGGGCAGGGAATAGACCGGAGGTGCTCTCAGGAATTAACGTGAAGCGATCTGGCAAGGAGAGGTACTGCGGGGTGACTGCTGTAACCTGATCACTGGAGGAGGAGGTAACTCTAGTCCGGCTTCCTAATCTTCTTTCCTCTTCTTGTCGATTCGTAACTTCAGCTGTGAGTGGTAGTCCCCTCCCCCCTCTCCTTCCCCTCCTCCTCCTCTTCTCTCTCCCTCCCCCATCCACCCTCTGACCCATTCAACCCCCCTACTCCCCAACCTGATTTCCCTCCCCAATCAACCCACAACTATTCTTCCCCCCCCACCCCTCCCCCCACCACCACTATCTACTACCATCACCCCCTCCCTCCCCCTCCACTTCCCCCCACTCCCCCTCACAGATTGGCACATATCAAGTAACCTGAGGTGGGCGTCGGCCAGAACCAATTTAACCCGATAGGAACGAAAAATCAACAAGATGTCCTTTCATGGGGCTGAAATTTAGCCCCTGTGACCATAACTACAAAATAGACCCCGATATAATACATAATTCAGACGACTAAAACTACAAGAAATACATAAACCAATAACTCTTCCTATCGAGTAAAAAAAATTAAATAAATCTGAAGAGTTTGAATTATCTTAAAGGATAAAGGTGTAATGAAGGTATTCTGTAATGTTATTTTATTTTTATTTATTTTTGCCGGACCAATAGCCAAAAGCAATAGGTGTCAACAGGGGGTAGGTTAAGTTGTTGACAGGTGTGACAGACAGACGGACGGTGGGTGGAGAGAGAGAGAGAGAGAGAGAGAGAGAGAGAGAGAGAGAGAGAGAGAGAGAGAGAGAGAGAGAGAGAGAGAGAGAGAGAGAGAGAGAGAGGACCTACCTTGCCACCTACCTACCTACCTACTCCTACCTCCCTGCTCCCTGACCCTCCATGGACTGTACCTAGCCACGCCCTCACCCTCACCCCCTCCTTCTCTTCCTCCTCCTCCTCCTTCTCTCTCCTCCTCCTCCTTCTCTCTCCTTTCCTCACCACCACCACCACCACCACTACTATGAATGAAAAATTATCCAAACAGGTTTATAGTCAGGATAATTAAGTTCCTTTATCCCGTTTACTGTACGACCCTTACAACCTGTCCTGTCCTGTATTGTGGGAGGAAGACAACTCGACCCCAGGGACCGCCCCCCCCCCCCCCCCAAGGATCCTTCGGCCACAAGAATCCTGCGGGAAAGTTCCGGTGGGGGGGGGGGGGGGCAGGAGGGACGCCCTATCTGGTGGTCATCAGTGAAGCGAGAAATACAACTTGGTATGGGAGGGAGGGAGGGAGGGAGGGAGGGAGTGAAGGCATAGTAGGAAGGAAGGAAGGAAGATACCCTCTACCGGAAACTCTCCCAGTACCTCACACTTCCTTACTCTCTCTCTCTCTCTCTCTCTCTCGCTCTCTCTCGCTCTCTCTCTCTCTCTCTGCAACATGATCCACATATCAGATCCTGGAGGAGGGAGGCGCCCGGGCACTCAAGGCTGAAGACTCTCTCCCAGCCTCCCAGAGTCTCAGGTTCACACACACACTACCACCTGAGGTCACTCTTGAAGGTCAATATATTTAAAAGGAGGTCAACCTGATGTTCTTGGAGGTCATATATGGTTGGAGATAGAAGTCATGAATCACTGGAGGTCAGGAGGGGAGGGAGGGGTCAGGAGGGAGGTAGGGGTCAGGAATGAGAGGGAGGGGTCAGGAGGGAGGTAGGGGTCAGGAGGGAGGTAAGGGTCAGGAGGGGAGGGAGGGGTCAGGAGGGGAGGGAGGGGTCAGGAGGGGAGGGGAGGGAGGGGTCAGGAGGGGAGGGAGGGGTCAGGGAGAGAGGGGTCATGCGTGATACCCAGGTGAGAAGAGTGTGGTGAGGTGGGTCACTGACAGGTAAGGTTCACGAGGTCAAGATTAACGGTGTGAGGGTCAAGGTTCTCACCCCCCCCCCCCCCTCCTCGGACCACACCACCATCACTCAGCAGGTGTGGGGTGGGGGCCAGCAGGTGTGGGGTGGGGGCGAGCAGGTGTGGGGTGGGGGCCAGGAGGTACATATCAACAGAGATGGAGGGGGCAGGGGGGGGTTATGAAGACCCAGTACTGTAATTCAGCCTCCGCCCCCTCCCTCCCCTCCTTCTCTACCCAGGACATCACGCCACCCCTCACTCCCTCTCACCACCCCCTCTCCTCATCACCCCTCACCACCCTCATCACCCCTTCCTCCCCCATAAATCACTAAGTGGACACCAACACCCATAACGGGGTAGGGGGAGGGGGGAGAAGGGGGGTTAGGGGGGAAGGGTGTAGTGGGGAGGGGAGGTGTAGTGGGGAGGGGAGGTGTAGTGGGGAGGGGACGACCAAATCAGTAAACAAAGATTGTCTCGATTTAAGAACAAAAAAAATTATGAAACTTTGAGAATCCAAGACACGTGTGGCTAGAGAGAGCACGTCAGCCAGGCTATGATTGGTCGAAAGAGGTGTGACGTCATTGTGAACCTAACCTAACCTAACCTCACCCTTGGGTCAACGTGTCTTAAGAGCGCTACACATACAGATCAGTGCCACTCGACCTTGGCACTTGGCACCCTTTAGAGGAGGTGGATAGTATGTGTCATATATGAACAGACAGACAGATAACAAAGACACACACACAGACATACACACACAGACATACACACAAACAGACAACTAGAGGCGACCGCTTCATCTCGCCTCAGGACGATAATAAAAAAACACACAAGAATTATGGAAAAAAAAAACTGGAACTATTTGACACTCTTATGGGTTCACTGCTTCACGTATGGTTCACTGCTTCACGTATGGTTCACTGCTTCACGTATGGTTCACTGCTTCACGTATGGTTCAATTCTTCACGTATGGTTCAATGCTTCACGTATGGTTCAATGCTTCACGTATGGTTCAATGCTTCACGTATGGTTCACTGCTTCACGTATGGTTCAATGCTTCACGTATGGTTCAATGCTTCACGTATGGTTCACTGCTTCACGTATGGTTCACTGCTTCACGTATGGTTCACAGCTTCACGTATGGTTCACTGCTTCACGTATGGTTCACAGCTTCACGTATGGTTCACAGCTTCACGTATGGTTCACAGCTTCACGTATGGTTCACAGCTTCACGTATGGTTCACTGCTTCACGTATGGTTCACTGCTTCACGTATGGTTCGAATATCGCTCTGAAACCGATTCGTTCAGACCCATCACTATAATCACCCGTTCGAACAGCGTGAAGAAAGTGGTTCGGAACCGGTTCTTTGGAGGGGGGAGGGGGGAGGGGGTGGGGGGAGGGGGTGGCTAGTCTGGTGTGTTCCCTCATAGCGGTGGTTAGGGTGAGATGCTGGACTCCTAACCTCTCCTACCTGACCTCTCCTACCTGTCCGTCGGTAAGTCTGTGGCCCCTCAATGTTATATAAATGAACAAGAACAAATAACAGGTGTTCATTACCAACATTAATCCACACTAGAGGAAAGTTTATATCAGTCAGGTCACTACAGGTCACTACGGGTCACTACAGGTCACTACAGGTCACTACAAATGTCGTATTGATGTATATTTTGGGATCACCTGAAGATTAGCCCCCTTAGATTATTTCACCTGATGATTAAACACCTTAACTATACCTGAGTTGGGTTGGGTTAGGTTGGCTTGGGCTGGGTTGGGTTAGGTTAGGTTGGGTTAGGTTAGGTTAGGTTGGGCTGGGCTGGGCTGGGCTGGGTTGGGTTGGGTTGGGCTGGGTTGGCTTGGGTTGGGTTGGGTTGGCTTGGGCTGGGTTGGGTTGGGTTAGTCTTAAAAGTTATATAAACTGAATGTCTAATCTTGACGTAAGACGAATTTTACAAGACTTCATTAATAACAACTCCGACAGGACACCACCCCCAGCAGCGCCCTCCTCAGTAGCGGGGAACCTTTACTGTCACACGGGAAGTTAAACAAGGAAAAGATGGAAATGTAATGGTGATAAAAAGTGAAGAAGACGAAGATTGGAGGAGAGAGAAGAGAGGAGGAAGACTGAGAAGAAGAACAAGAAGAAAAAAGTGGATGTGTGGTAGAGAGAGAGAGAGAGAGAGAGAGAGAGAGAGAGAGAGAGAGAGAGAGAGAGAGAGAGAGAGAGAGAGAGACCCTGAGGTACTGCACAGTTTTATGAGGGAACAGTGGTATTAATCTCCAAGCTTTTCTAATTGGTTGTTCACAGGTAAATTATATGAACCACAGTCAATATTAAGTGTGGAGGGAGGGAGGGGGAGGGAATTAATGACTTGTTGGTGTGGAAGGAAGGTGATGAAGGTGTGGTAGTGGTGGTGGTTAGGGATGGTGGTGGTGGTGGTTAGGGATGGTGGTAGTGGTGGTGGTTAGGGATGGTGGTTGGTTGTGTAGGTGATGATGCTAGTGGCATTAAAACACACACACACACACACACACTACAGCCGGTACAGGTTAAGTGAATATTATGTACAGGCCTCTACAATAGGTCTCGCCTGGATGACACGCGGACCACAGTGTGACCATGTGGGCGGGCACACTGAGACACGGTAGTTATATCAGCCTTGTTAGTGTAGTTAAGGAGAACCAATTAGATTCTTAGTGAAGTAAATATTGGACTTAATACTAGGACAAGCTGCCCTCTGACGTCACCAGTCACAGGCAGGGTGAGGGAAGATGACTGCCCCCTGATGAGAGGAACTCAGTACTCACCAGTGTCCATGGCGACGACGGTGAGGGTGTAGTGATCGCGTTCCTCACGGTCCAGCGCCCTCAGGAGGCTGATCTGTCCT
>CAUDMG010000245.1:867500-872500 GCA_958450375.1 Homarus gammarus
AGGGGGCGGCACCTAACATACAGTAAACACGGGGAGGAGAGGCACACGGGGAGGGGGAGAGAGGGGGGGGTAGGTGTGTCAACAAGCTCAAAATGACATCGTTCGGTCGTTACAACTTTGTTATTGGTGTTGTAGTTCACCGACAGGCGTTCCACAACCCTTCGTTCGTTCTGTTCAGTGTTGTCGTGTTTGGCATCAGTCTCTCGTTCAATGCCTGTGGTTATGTGGCGTTCTCTCTCTCTCTCTCTCTCTCTCTCTCTCTCTCTCTCTCTCTCTCTCTCTCGTTCCTGCCGTAGTTCAAATCGTTCAGTTAATGACGACCACACGTTCACCTCGATGCTCTCCCGTTCATCGTAGTGGGCTATAGGGTAGGGTAGGGTAGGGTTGGGTAGGGTAGGGTTGGGTAGGGTAGGGTAGGGTGGGGTTGGGTAGGGTAGGGTAGGGTGGGGTAGGGCAGGGTAGGGCAGGGTAGGGTAGGGTAGGGTAGGGCAGGGTAGGGCAGGGTAGGGTAGGGTAGGGTAGGGCAGGGTTAGGGTAGGGTAGGGTAGGGGTAGGGTAGGGGTAGGGTAGGGTAGGGTTGGGTAGGGTAGGGTAGGGTAGGGTAGGGCAGGGTAGGGTAGGGAAGGGTAGGATAGGGTAGGGCAGGGTAGGGTAGGGCAGGGTAGAGTAGGATAGGGCAGGGTAGGGTAGGGCAGGGTAGGGTAGGGCAGGGTAGAGTAGGATAGGGCAGGGTAGGGTAGGGCAGGGCAGGGTAGGGCAGGGTAGGATAGGGTAGGGCAGGGTAGGGTAGGGCAGGGTAGAGTAGGATAGGGCAGGGTAGGGTAGGGCAGGGCAGGGTAGGGCAGGGCAGGGCAGGGCAGGGTAGGGTAGGGTAGTGTAGGGCAGGGTAGGGCAGGGTAGGGTAGGGCAGGGCAGGGTAGGGTAGGGTAGGGTAGGGCAGGGTAGGGTAGGGTAGGGTAGTGTAGGGTAGGGCAGGGTAGGGCAGGGTAGGGTAGGGTAGTGTAGGGCAGGGTAGGGTAGGGTAGGGCAGGGTAGGGTAGGGTAGGGTAGGGTAGGGTAGGGTAGGGCAGGGTAGGGTAGGGTAGGGCAGGGTAGGGCAGGGTAGGGTAGGGTAGGGCAGGGTAGGGTAGGGTAGGGCAGGGTAGGGCAGGGTTACGTCATATAATAAACGTGGTTGACGAGGCGGTGTAAAACATGGTATTATTTGGCAACACTTAAATAACCCGGTAGCCTTTCCATTACTGCCATTACTGTCATAACTACTACCATTACTGCCATAACTACTACCACTACTACCATTACTGCCATAACTACTACCACTACAACTACCACTACCACCACTACAACTACCATCACTACCACAACTACACTACGACTCCTATGCTAGTATATTCATTACCCAATTACTAGCAAGACCATGAAATTAAACCCATACGACGCTAGTAAGGACACACTAGCGCTAGTAAGGACACACTAGCACTAGCCAGCATCACTAGCAACGTGACTGAGGGGCGCTAGGTAATTATCGTACTGAGGCAACACACATTCAGTGGTAATATTTTTTTCCCCCAGGATGGTCGTCGCCTCCCCGGGACTTCCCTCCATCCTCCTGGGAAATACAAGTAACACATCGCTTATACTTCCAATCCTAATAAACCTCAAAGCTATTCTACCGCCGTTAAGGATTTGATTTGATTAGGATTTAGGGTTCCATCAAGACTAGGATTGGGATATATTCGTCCAATCATATATCTTTTCTCTTAATTAAATCTTTATCACCAGTAAATTGAATAATTAACTTGTGCTTCCATATAAGTCAAGTGTAAAAATGTTTGGAACAGATGTGACTCGAGAATGGGTCAATATTTTTTTTGGCGGGAAAGGCAACGTCGCGGTGCAGAGGTCGTCCATTCGAGTGCTTCTAAAAAAATTAATCAAGTCTTTTTTTTAATGATAATCGTAGAATTGTCTGTTCAAGTGTAGTGGTATGAAAAAATTTAAATTAATCTGGTTTTTAATAATACTTTATAGTCTATGTAAATGTATTAGAAAAGAATACTGGTACTTGTATCGTGTATTCGAGATGGTTTGAATTTTTTATTAATGTCGTTTTTTTACTCGTATACTGTTAAGATTCATTTAAATATAATTAAAAATATATATAATCACAACGGTAGTTTTATAAGGACACCCGTAAAGTCTCCATTAACCGAACCAACCGGATAAAGGGACCGACCTTCGAAAACAAATGGAAACTTACATTAAACCAACGGGAAGAATGCACTCTGACTCCTTATTTTTTTCCCCCCTTCTTCTTACTCATTGCACCCTTGTACATCGCGGTATAATTGGCCCCCGTCCACTGCCGACAGGGGCACGGGAGGAGCCTCGGGTCATTAAGGGCGTCGGGTCCATGTTATGAGCCAAGGAAAACAAGCCTTAGGGATGAGGGGGTGGCAACTCGGTCCCGTGGCTGGCAGCGGGTCGCGCCCTAAGTCTCGTCGTCGTCATCACTTGAACACTATTAACCCAGGATCAGAATTTCACAGTGTTTTGTTGTAGTCAGTGTCGCCCTAGTGGACTAACCGAGTACACGTGTTGATGTTGAGGTCGTCGGTATTACATTAATAACGATAAATAGCGGTTAAAATAGAGAGGTCTTTATTCTTTCATGCCGGGAGATGAAGACGACTCTCTATGTCTGTCTGTCTGTCTGTCCTCAGGGAAATGAAACAAGAATAGTTTTTTTTTATATCTTAGCCAAAACTCATAGAATTCTTGCGTAATACTAAAATTCCTCTCTGTCCCCGGGTAGAGGAGTAGTCTGTGGTCAAGGCGAGGAGCTCCTATGACTGGCTCCATCCTGCGGCTCACACACAACACCTTTGTCTCTTAACTAATAAACTACAACTATATTTGAAATCTTCGCACCTGTAATCATATATACCTGTACCTGTGTCTACCTGTACCATAATTACTTCACTAATGAATTATATGACATTAGGGCGTTTATTAAGTCAACAGGTGGAAATAAAATTAGGGTGTCTAATCTTCACGTGAACCATATAATAAAAACAAGAATTACGTGAACAGAAACAAATCAGAGACGATGATGACGATGATGACGATGACGATAGCTGACGAGTAATGTTAGCTACTGTACACGTCTCTCACACACACAAGTGAGAGAGAATGTCATTACTTCCCTCACGTTTGTTGACTTAAGAAATGTTCGACAGGTGTGAGTCAATGGCGGAAAGTCCTCACGGGGGGGGGGGTGGGGTGGGGGGGTAGGGGTGTTCTGAGTGTGGGGAGGGAAGAGGGGAGGTGTGGTGTGGTGGTGTGGGGAGGATAAGCTGTTGGGTGTGGGGAGAGAAGGGACCCTGAGGGAGTGAAAGAATGTAGGGGAGAAACTTGGGAGAGGAGGAGGAGGAGGCATAGGAATAAAACCTGGATGAGAGAGAGAGAGAGAGAGAGAGAGAGAGAGAGAGAGAGAGAGAGAGAGAGAGAGAGCACACCTGCAGAAGGAGAGCCACCTTACCTGCACGGTAGAGGAGAGGCGGGTGTGGTCAGGTAGGGCCATGTCAGAGGCCCTTACCACCAGATTGTAGAAGCTCTGGTCTTCCCGGTCTAGGGGCGCCTTGGTGAAGATAGTGCCATTCTCACTGATGCTAAACTGACCCTTCTCGTCCCCGCCTGAGATGCTGTACACCAGGCGGCCGTTCGCACCTGTAAAAAAGACCCAAATTACGTCACACCTCACCTGTAGTTCACCTGTAGTCATTAACATTCCTCAGATAACAATCCGTCATTTATTTCTAGGTCAGTAATTAATATCCCTATGGTAAGAATCACCCCTTCATAAATCACCATTAATGTTTCTCAACTTTCAAAAATTAATTAATAATCTAGAACCTCTTAGAAAACTGTTATGAGTAAATAACAACAACAACAACAACAACATACATAATAGGTGGGCCGTGTACCCCTACCCTCAGACAACACCTTGATATATTGATTAAATACTCATAACACAACCGTAAACAAGTCAACACAAACAAGGTATAAACAAGATCATTTATTATTATTACAGTACATAAACACACATTGGATTATACCAACTTAACTTACTGGAAATATAAAAATAAGTGGGGGGGGAGGAGGCTGGTAGGGGAGGGGGCTGGTAGGGGGAGGGGGGGCTGGTAGGGGGAGGGGGGGCTGGTAGGGGGAGGGGGGGCTGGTAGGGGGAAGGAAGACTATAACGCCCCCTCCTCACACCTCCTCCCCACCCACACTCCCAATATTCCTCCCCACCTACACCCACGCCACTCCCCCCCCCCCTCCTCACCTCCCCACCCCTACCTTACAGCAGCCTGGGGTCGCTGTAATCCTAAGTACAGTTTGTCTTCAGTTAAATCTTTATACCTGTACCTGTGTCTACCTGTACTGGCTGACACCTGTACCTGTGTCTACCTGTACTGGCTGACACCTGTACCTGTGTCTACCTGTACTGGTTGACACCTGTACCTGTGTCTACCTGTACTAGCTGACACCTGTACCTGTGTCTACCTGTACTAGCTGACACCTGTACCTGTGTCTACCTGTACTAGCTGACACCTGTACCTGTGTCTACCTGTACTGGTTGACACCTGTACCTGTGTCTACCTGTACTAGCTGACACCTGTACCTGTGTCTACCTGTACTGGCTGACACCTGTACCTGTGTCTACCTGTACTAGCTGACACCTGTACCTGTGTCTACCTGTACTGGCTGACACCTGTACCTGTGTCTACCTGTACTAGCTGACACCTGTACCTGTAGAACCAATCTGTATGGTGTGTGAGAGAGAGAGAGAGAATTACAGGGGAAACCCGCCACGAAGACGTAAAAGAAAGAAAGAAAGAATTACACATCACGACACAGACGACAGATGACACATGGGAGGCTTGATGATAGTGTGTGTGTGGTGAGGGGTGGAGGAGGAGGAGGAGGAGGAGGAG
>CAUDMG010000245.1:877500-895000 GCA_958450375.1 Homarus gammarus
CTTCTTAATTAATTGTCTCAGTTCTGGGGTAATGGATAGGTAAATGGCGACCCCTCCCTTCCCTTCCCTCCTTCGTGTCCTTCACTCCCTCCCTCCCTCCCTTCCCTTCCCTCCTTCGTGTCCTTCACTCCCTCCCTCTCTCACTCCCTACCCCCCCCCCCCGCCAAACATGGGTGTGTAGACAGAGGGCCCCCATAGCCAGGCCTCGTATGGTCCCTCACAAACACACTTCAGGAGTCTCCTTCTGCGCCATCGTCGCCCTTAATACTTTTTTTATACCTGTGTGGACACGTTCATGATGGTCCCCCCCCCCCCCCGTGTGTGTGTGTGTACCAGTGAGGTTGTATTATGAATATGATTATGTAAAGACACGTTGAAGTACATAAGTAAACACGACGATAAAGAAAAAAGGAGGAGGAGGAGGAGGGGGAAAGGGATGATAATTATGAGGAGGAGAAGGAGGAAGGTGACAGGTGGCGGTGAGGGTGAGCGAGAGGAAAGAGTGCAGGAGGGCGTGTGGGCGTGTAGGAGGGCGTGTAGTGGTGGTGGTGTTAGTGGTGGTAATATTTACTATTGTGGTAATGGTGGCAGTAGGGACGAACGGCGATATGGATGGTGTTGTCACAGTGGTGGCAGCGGGGAAGACAAGTGGTGGTAATGTTGGTGGTAGTGGAGATGACAGAAGTGGTGGTGGTACTGGTAGTGGCGGTAATGTTGTTGTGGCAGCAACAGTACCAGACAAGCTTGGAGGAGGAGGGAGCTGTTCTGGTCGGCGCGGCATGAGGCAGGCAGGCAGGTAGGTGTTCACGTCTTCAAGGTCATGACGGCGGCGGCATCGTTCAGTCTCAGAGGCGTGTGTTCAGGAGAGTGAGAGGCCGGCCGCCCTCAACACCCCAGCGAACCTCGACGACACCGCTTCGTGTTCACTGCCTCACACAGGCCGGGGGTGTTGAGCTGACCCTGTGTTGCCAGTGAGCGAAACTGCAAGTGTTATAAATCTGCAACAATCCAGGTGATGACTTGCCACATGGTGCTTTCCCCTGGTGTATGTGAGCCGCCTCCTCCCCCTCTATCAACACCCACCTGGACTGCCTTACTAACGAACGCTCACTCAAACACCAGCCTTAATCCCTCTACTCGTTAGGGTGACTTTTGACTCCCAGCATGTACACGTCCACGAGGCATATCTCTGGCTGTCGAAAGGTGGTCGTCAAATGATGGATTCACAGGTGGATTTGGGAGGGGTAAAGTGGAGGTGCTGGGCTCTACTGCCGTCCATTGCAGCCCAGAAGGTCCCTCATCCCGTGTCCTGAGTAGTACCAAGACCTACTGTCCTCAGGTCCCCCTCAGACGCTGCAGAAGTTCACCAGGTGGACTTCACTCTGTTGATCAGATTCATCAATGACCCCCCCAAAAAACTGGTAATCTTTAAGTAGGTCCTCAGGTTGTGAGCTGTGAGTAACGAGGGAATGTGAGTGTGTGAGGCGAGAGTGTGGCGTCCCTCGTGAGTGCGTGGTAACTCTGCCCCTCATCTCCACTAACTTGTTGCGTCATCGTCGACACCCAGGGCGGATCCCGCTACTCATCGTTGCACCGTAACAACACTTAATTACAGGGGGCGGAAGGGTTGATGTCCCGTGTGTTTCCTGGTGGGGTTACTATGGGTCTGGCAGCCCTGGTGGCACCTACCAGAAACAGTATAAACAAAGGCTACTCCAGACCTATTTCGTGAGGGTCGCCGCTACCCATGTTGATGGAGTGACGGGCTACTGGGCACCCACGGCCCTCTCTTGGCCACCCAAGATCCGTTGGGGCCCTCTGTTGACCACCCAGGGTCTATTAGGCCCTCTGTTGGCCTGAGAGGGTTTTCTGGGGCCCACTGTTGGCCATCCAGGGTCTGCTGAGCCGCTCATCTGGCCACCCAGGGCCTGTTGGGGCCCTCTGGTGATACACCAGACCCTCACCAAAGCCGTAACGTACTGCTGGGTCCTCTGCTGGGTAGCCAGCCTTGGCCAGGGCCTCACACAACCACTCTTGGGACGCCAGGATCCGTCACGCTGGCCCTCACCTGGACACAAAGGCCCTTATTAGTGGCCTTCATGTGAACCCCAATAGCCTCTTCTGGGACCTACTAGACAGCCGAGGTTCTAGTGGAGCCTCTGTTAACACATAGCATACCTCTTGCTTCACTACTACCACCATCACCACCACCACCACCACCTACCTCACCACCACCATCACCACCACTACCACCACCACCATCACCACCACCACCACCACCACCTACCTCACCACCACCATCACCATCACCACCACCACCTACCTCACCACCATCACCACCACCTAGCTCACCACTACCTACCTCACCACCACCACCACCATCACCACTACACCATCACCACTACACCATCAACAGATCTCACTCCATAATCTAACAACAGTTACGAACCATTTCCAAGATGCCGTAACAACACCACCACACCGTCCCAATAACAAACAGAAACCGTCCCGATAACCCCTCGAGACGGTCCCAATAACACGTGACCACCGTCCCCTTTATCGAACATAACCCCAAGAATATTTTTAGAAGCCGATACACAGATGCCAGCGAGAGCCTCCCCTAATAATGGATAGGGACCGTCCCCTTAATACGTAGGGACGGTCTCAATAGTGGGGTAGTGGACGGTCACAGTACGGTCAATGAGTGAGTAATTACTAGAGAGGACGACGCGGGGGTGAGTGATGCTGGCTAATTTGGTTTGGTTAGGTTAGGTTAGGCTAGATTAGGGTAGGTTAGGCTAGATTAGGTTAGGTTAGGTTTGGTTAGGTTAGGTTAAGGTAGGTTAGATTAGGTTTGGTTAGGGTAGGTTAGGGTAGGTTAGGTTAGATTAGGTTTGGTTAGGGTAGGTTAGGGTAGGTTAGGTTAGATTTGGTTTGGTTTGGTTAGGTTAGGTTAGGCTAGATTAGGTTAGGTTAGGCTAGATTAGGTTTGGTTAGGTTAGGTTAAGGTAGGTTAGATTAGGTTTGGTTAGGGTAGGTTAGGGTAGGTTAGGTTAGGGTAGTTTAGATTTGGTTGGGTTAGGTTAGGGAAAGTCTTGGGATTTTTTCTTATGTGTATACACTGCGCAGATCCGACCACCACCAGCGCAGGTATTGTCCCGATAGATAGTTCAAGCGCAGCCCAAAAGAGGAGGTGGAGGAGTAATGCAACAACAACAGAGCCGCGCAGACCCGTCCAATGATGTCGGCGGCGCAGTTCACTCCAATGGTATGTGCGCAGCGTCAACCACCACCGCGGTCTGAGGTACCACTACGACCCTCCTTCTAGGTACGACTTGCCCTATTAAAGTGGAGGGAGGGGGAGGGAGGGGGAGGGGGAGGGAGAGGGAGGGGAGGGGGGGGGGGGAGGGGGGGGGAGGGGGGAGGGTATTTGTCTGGTAGTTTCTGGTTAAAGCTGTCGCACACACACACACACACACACACACACACACACACACACACACACACACACACACACACACACACACACTATTTGATGATTTTTGAACAGCTGTGACGTCATTTACGTTTGTCCGTTAAGATGGGCGGAGCTTATTGACGTCACTGGTGTCCTCTCGCGAGGTAGGGGGCGGAGCTTAATGACGGCACACTATCAAAAGGAAGGCGGAGCTTAATGACGTCACACTATCAAAAGGAAGGCGGAACTTAATGACTATCGTATGTTATCAAGAGGAGGGGAGGAGCTTAATGACGTCATCTGTTTTATCAAGAGGAGGGGCGGAGCTTAATGATGTTACTCATTCAACTATAGGGCGGAGCTTAGTGACGTCACTCATGTCGGCCCGCCTCAGGGAGGGGCGGGGCCTAGCAGCGTCATTAGCGTTATCACTGGGCAGACAGTCATTACAGAGGGCGGAGCTTAACTACGTCATTAGTTTTATCGGGCGGCTGTCAGTCAGGGCGGAGGGCGGAGCTTAAATAGTGTTATGGTGGCAATAAGAGGCTGTCAGTCATGTGAGAGAGAGAGAGAGAGAGAGAGAGAGAGAGAGACTAACATATAAAGTCCTTTTATTATTATTATTCTCTCTCTCTCTCTCTCTCTCTCTCTCTCTCTCTCTCTCTCTCCCAGGTAAACTAATCACCTATGGACACTCTACAGGTAACTCTGGATTCGAACCCGTGTCAATTGTTCCCTTGTCGCCGCCATACCTTCTGCTACGACCGCGTTAGGTCAGGTCAGGTCAGGTCAGGTCACACTGATGGGAGGCTTCAATAAGTTATCTCCTGTGTTGATGATCCTACTGTTACTATAATAATAATAACGTCATTACTACCACAACAACAGTAATAATAAGGGTCATCTCTTCCTCACCACTACAATGACAGAGGAAACTTATACAAGAGACTAAACAAACAAACAAACACAAGTAATAATATGACAAGAATAAACAAAATTAATTAAATAAAAAGTAAAACAAAAATTAAAGAATAAACAACAACAACCACCAATCAACAGCAAGATGAGGTCAAGCGAGGTCACGGTGAGGTCAAGCGAGGTCACGGTGCCACAAGACTCTCCGCTAGGTGGGCGGCCTCGCTCTTGACCGTGGTGGTGGGTGGGAGGCTGGGATGAGGGGTGGTAGGTAAGGTGAGGTGAGTGGCCTAGCCTGTGTGTGTGGTGGGGGGGGGGGTGAGGGGGGGTATGGTTAGTGGTGTGACAGGTGTGGTACAGGGAGAGCAGGTGTGGTAAGCGTTGAAGCAGGTGTAGCACTGATGAGTAGTACACACACAAACACACACACAAGTCTTCCTCCCCCACAAACCTCCTTACACATGATACCCCCCACCCCCACCCCTCCCACCCCCCACCCCCCTCCTACCCCCACCCCACACATCAACCTTCATGACACACTTATACACAACCCGGAATAGATGAGCAATGCACGACAACCCCTCCCCCGACACACACACACACACACCTCTCCATAACACAAATCACTACGAAGAATAATAAACCACAAGAACAACTACAACTACTTTAACAACAAATAAATAAATACACCATCAACAACTACACATCAGAATATCTTGACAAATAACACAAAAAAAAGGTGAAATGATTCGACCTAAAACACAGTAAGACACGGTACAGGGAGGCGGCGTGGTGGTGTTCCTAAGAAAATTACTGGCACCACCTCCAATCTTAACACACACACACACACACACACACACCTCTTAACTAGGACGGGGAGATGGCTGGTTTAAAAATGTGAATGTTAGTCAGATTTTTAACAGACAAACATACAAACATTTACAGGAGGAAGTTTTTAATTTCAAGCAGTCCCCCCTCCCCCCTCCCTCAACAAACACGAAGGTAACCACAAGTCGTTTTCTAATGGATAAATAACTCACAGAAAACAGTTATATTATTATTTTTTTTTCATTATTTTTTATTGCAAGATTTACACAGCATTTAAGATGAGGTGTTTCAACGTGTGTACAATGATACCTCCAGGAGATCGATATTTCACAAGAGGAAGATTTAAAGGACCATGAGTCAATTCTACCAGACATACTGTACACTTCAAGAGGGAGGGATATGTCTGTATTTCCAGTGAATGAAGACTTAGAAAGCTATGTCTCCTCTTCTACTAGACATATACTCTAGGTTGGATACAATACCCGGATATCTCCTCCCAAAACGTCTCCTCTTAGATGTCTCCTCCTCTTCCACTGGAGACACAGGTACAATGGCTGGTCTCCACACTACGCCACAAGACACGCAAACACCTTTTTTATCTTTCTCTCTCTCTTCCAGGTGAAGTTAATCTCAGGTGTACAGGACTCTTCCACCTTTTCCAGGAAGTATGTGGAAAAAGTTAGCAAGAGCCTGTGTGGGTGTTCCTTGGGACCTCCTGTGCTGTGTGTGGGTGTGGGTGGAGGGTGTGGGTGTGTGTTGGGTAGTATTGAGGGAAGTGGGTTGAGGGTGGGGAAGAGGTGGGTGTGAGGGTGGGTAAGTAGATAGGCCATCCTTCTAATATCACCCCAAAAATACTCTTAATCCCTCTTAACTAATCCCCTTATCCCACAAATCCTAAATCCCTAACGTCCCCCCCCCCACAGGTAACCCCCGCTCGCCTAGCTTACCTGCTCGTAATCCAGCCTTGAGGTGAGGGTGAACACGCCCGTCTGGGGGTTGAGGGAGAACACATCGTTCCCCCAGTCCGAGATGACGGTGTACGAGACCTGCCCGTTGGTACCTTCGTCAGCGTCCCAAGCAGACACCTGGCCCACCTGCAGAAGGAGAGAGAACACACAGGTGAGGGATAATTAAGACAACAGGTGTGATGATTATGGTGATGGATGAATAAAAATAATAAATTAAATAGTAATAATTAAGAGATGATTAATATAGATAGATAGATAGATAGATAGATAGATCATAATGTACTGTGATCTATCAGGACCAGATATACAGTGTAGCCAGATACATATATAAACAATTTGTACATTAATCCACATAGCTTGGTGGGCGTGGAGCGGTGGGCGTGAGGTGGTGGGAGTGAGGTGGTGGGCGTGAGGTGGTGGGCGTGAGGTGGTGGGCGTGGGGTGGTGGGCGTGGGTGGTGGGCGTGGGGTGGTGGGCGTGGGGTGGTGGGCGTGAGGTGGTGGGCGTGGGTGGTGGGCGTGGGGTGGTGGGCGTGGGTGGTGGGCGTGGGGTGGTGGGCGTGAGGTGGTGGGGTGGGGTGGTGGGCGTGAGGTGGTGGGCGTGAGGGGTGGTGGGCGTGAGGTGGTGGGCGTGGGGTGGTGGGCGTGAGGTGGTGGGCGTGAGGTGGTGGGCGTGGGGTGGTGGGCGTGAGGTGGTGGGCGTGGGGTGGTGGGCGTGAGGTGGTGGGCGTGGGGTGGTGTACAGTGATGCCTCCACAGTCCCTGCTCACCTGCCTACACCTGACCAACTGCCAGCCTCACTCTTCCAAACAAACACACGCCCACCGCCCACACATCTGCTGCGATGTACCACTAACACACACGCCCACCGCCCACACGTCTGCTGTGATGTACCACTAACACACACGCCCACCGCCCACACGTCTGCTGTGATGTACCACTAACACACACGCCCACCGTCACACGCCACTCACGTCCGTCTTCCACGCCACACATGACCTAGTACCCACGTCCGTCGCCCACGCCAGGCAGCGCGGGGTCAGGCCGTCGAGGCATCTAATTGGTCATAAACTTGGTTACGGAAGAAATGAATTCCTGGCCGGCACCGAGGCGGCCAGTTATGTTCCACGCCACGCCACGCCGGGCCCTCACGATGGCTCAGGGACCCACTAAAGGGCCACCAAAACACCCATCTGGACCAATATCACCTTACTTCTGGTCTAGGTATGTAGGGCCATGGCCATGACGTGCCTCAAAATGGCCCTTACATTCCAGCCACGAGATGTAGGGCCACCATAGGTCTACCAGACATCCTAATATGGCCCTTAAGACCCCAGCCAACAGGACCACCAAACACCATTACCTGGCCTTGACCACACACACACACACACACACACACACACACCATCGTCACGTTATCATACAGTACACGTCGTTACCATTGACCCTACATTATAATAGCCAGTAATTGTGTGCTTGTTTCAATTAGCGTCAACGACCCTCAGTGGTGTGATTCGCTTTACCTATCTCACACCTGTATGGTAAAGGTGTAGTAATAAGATGATTAATTAATGAGGTGATGCTTGTTAGCGATGATATTTGGTTAGTTCTGTGTGTGTGTGTGTGTACCTGTGTGTGTACCTGTGTGTATACCTGTGTGTGTACCAATAATAAGACATAAAGTGTTGAACATTAGCGTGAAGGTTCAATAATTAGTCTAGTGGTCATCAATCACCCCTCGGCTAGGACCTGTACTGTACCTCAGAGTCAAAGCTTCCCACACATCCTGATGGTACGGTACACTGATTCGTTCCTTCCTTATACTGCAGTACTAACCACTCAATATATCAGTATGTACACCTTTGTTGTTGTTCGTTCATGACTCAGACACCACCTCTCTCTCTCTCATACACACACCTGCAGTACAGAAATACACCTACACATCCCAACACACTCCACCAACACATCTCCCCTGCAACACATTTCAAAAAGCTTGCATGGAGAAAATTTAAATGCATCCCCTCAGAGAAATTAATTCCTAGACGGTCGAGTTATATCACAGAAATTATCGCCAGTCGGGAAAAGGTTCAAGAAATGTATAAATGTGGCTGGAAATAGATTAGAGATGGAAATAGAATAATGATGTTGGAAATAGATTGCAGAAATGGAAAAGAATCAATGTTGCATAAGATATAAAGCAAGAGAATCAATATTGTATAAAATTACCAAGATATAAAAGAGAACAGCAGGTCAACAGTGCAATTGATACAGTGACAACAAACGTAAGCGAAAAAAATAAGGAAATATTGCAACAGAAAACATGCAAGCAAGAGTTAATATATCCGGGTGTTGCAACAGATGACAGGCAATGCAAAACAAAAACAATGACCAATATTGCAATAAGATGGCGAACAGGAACGAGAAAGAATGCCAATGTTGCAGTTATATGTATCAAGAATAAAACTGTGTTGCATATTCCAGCCATGCAACAAGTACCCATTATATTGCAACATTATATAGAGTGAAAAGTTGCATAATGTTGCCCCAAAATAATTATACACTTGTTGCAATATGTGAAGCAGAATGACATAGTGGTTGGTATATGGTGATTATAGCAGGAGCAGGAACACTAAATTACAGACATGAGGAAATTAAGTAAAATGTGAAGAATTATAGAATAAGTCTGGGAATATAATTGTGATATATAACAATCAGAAGAAAAATTATATCAGAGTAATTATTGACAATGTAATTTTACTATAATTTACAGGATGAAATTATATTAACATGTGTAGAATTATAATGAGTTATACAAATGGTGGATATGAAAGAAAAATTATTGTAGTGTATAATAATAAAGTGATTATAGGTATGTGTGTGTGTGTGTGTGTGTGTGTGTGTGTGTGTTAGTGGTAATTAGTAGTAGTTGTAGTGATGGTGGTTAGGTTAGGTTAGGTTAGGTTAGGCACCGATACGTCTTGATGTGTCTCCTGCCCGAGTAAAGAACCTCTCTCTCTCTCTCTCTCTCCCTCTCTCTCTCTCTCTCTCTCTAACAATGTCTTACTCAGCCAGGTGTGACACATACACACATGTGCAAGACGTTAATGAATGTAGGACACCGTGTGGACAACAGGTGAGGCCTCTGGACACCTGCCAACACACACACCTGTAATGCCTCTTCCTGTACAGTCAATCACCAAGACAGTTTTCCTGGACCATCACTCCAAAGGTTTGAGGTGAGGGAGGGGGGGAAGGAGGGGGAGAAGGGGGAGGAGGCGGAGGAGGAGGAGGAGGGAGGAGGGGGAGGAGGGGAGAAGGAGGGGGAGGAGGAGGGGGGGGAGGAGGAGGACTAGGGTGAGGTAGGAGGGAACAAGGGTGAGGGACGAAGAAGGAAGAGGAGGAGGAGGAAGAAAAGTAGGAGAAGGGAGAGAGACGATAACCCATCACCGTGTGCCAGCGGCTGGGACAGGGACTAATGACAAACACGGGTTCTCTGACACAAACATCTGCTCTTTCTTACCCACTAAAGTATCCACACGACTGATCCACATCTCCGCCGGGGCTCTGGGGCGGGGGCAGGGGGGTAATTATATATATACACACACACACACACACACACACATACTGCTACACACACACACACACACACACATACTGCTACACACAGACACACACACACACACACATACTGCTACACACAGACACACACATACTGCTACACACACACACGTTACCACCTCCTCCTCTCCCGTCCTACTTCATGTGTTATGAGAGAGAGAGAGGTAAGACTATAGTTAGGTTCACTACAGGTAAAGGTAACTAAAAATAAACCTCCTGCAGAAGGGGCTGAAGGTGGTGATCTTACCTGGGAACCTCTGTCAGCGTCCTCCGGGATGTCGAAGGAGTAAGCTGGCTCGTGGAACACCGGAGGGTTGTCGTTGGTATCCGTCACCTGTAGAAGGAACACATAACATTAATTCAAATCACCTTTAGTAAATGATTCAACCAACAGATTAACCAAACTCTAACACCTTAACCCAGGAAGATAATTAACCACCCACCCCCCCCCCCCCAGCATGGTTCAAATCACCTTTAGTAAATGATTCAACCAACAGATTAACCAAACTCTAACACCCTAACCCAGGAAGATAATTAACCACCCACCCCCCCCCCCCAGCATGGTTCAAATCACCTTTAGTAAATGATTCAACCAACAGATTAACCAAACTCTAACACCTTAACCCCGGAAGATAATTAACCACCCCCCCCCCCCCCCAGCATGGTTCAAATCCCCACCAACCAATAGCGTCGTATCACCACTCACCCCCCCCCCCCTTAAGTGATATACAGTACAGTACTTAGTTTAGTTAAAAATATACAACAAAAACATATAATACAATAATTTTTTTTAAATTTAGGTAGCATAGAGAGGGTAAACCTTACTGTACAGGTGAGTCTTATTGTACAGGTGAGTCTTATTGTACAGGTGAGTCTTATTGTACAGGTGAGTCTTATTGTACAGGTAAGTCTTATTGTACAGGTGAGTCTTATTGTACAGGTGAGTCTTATTGTACAGGTGAGTCTTATTGTACAGGTAAGTCTTATTGTACAGGTGAGTCTTATTGTACAGGTGAGTCTTATTGTACAGGTGAGTCTTATTGTACAGGTGAGTCTTATTGTACAGGTTAGTCTTATTGTACAGGTGAGTCTTATTGTACAGGTAAGTCTTATCGCACAGGTTAGGTTAGGTTGCACAGGTGAGTCTTATTGCGCAGGTAAATCTTATTGCGAGGGAGAGTCTTGTTGCACAGGTAAGTCTGATTGTACAGGTCGACTCCCAACACAGTAAGAACCCGCCTCCACCCACCGCCTCCACCCAGGGCCTCACCTTCAAAAATAACCTGACCTAACCTCGACGACTGAACAAACACCTTGGCATTATTAACATCAACTCCCAGTGACCAATCATAGAACACCTTAATTGGTTACCTGGGACTGTGGACAACTCGAGGCGCCGGCCGATCATAAATTGTTTTGGGCTATTTTTATCTATCGTGGCAACCAACCCGCAAGGATTTCATTTAACATGGCAACAAATTCTACAAGGACTAGTGGTATTTTAGCTATCATGGCAACATTATTTTTCATAAAGGTTTCACTATTTACCTGCAATGGCAACTGTCAAGGACTCGTTATTTACCTAAAATGGCAATCAACTCTTCAGGTAATTCTCACCCAATCAGAAATAGTCTCACTGTTTATCTCACTATGGCAACTTGTAGCGACCAATCATCAGCGTCTTCATCGTGAACTAGACTATGGCAACACGACTTGAGTAAGGAAGACAGAGTGGCAACGAGTAGGAAGGACGACCTGAGCAAGGAAGACAGAGTGGCAACGAGTAGGAAGGACGACCTGAGCAAGGAAGACAGAGTGGCAACGAGTAGGAAGGACGACCTGAGCAAGGAAGAGAGTGGCAACGAGTAGGAAGGACGACCTGAGCAAGGAAGACAGAGTGGCAACGAGTAGAAAGGACGACTTGAGCAAGGAAGACAGAGTGGCAACGAGTAGGAAGGACGACCTGAGCAAGGAAGACAGAGTGGCAACGAGTAGGAAGGACGACTTGAGCAAGGAAGACAGAGTGGCAACGAGTAGGAAGTACGACTTGAGCAAGGAAGACAGAGTGGCAACGAGTAGGAAGGACGACTTGAGCAAGGAAGACAGAGTGGCAACGAGTAGGAAGGACGACTTGAGCAAGGAAGACAGAGTGGCAACGAGTAGGAAGGACGACTTGAGCAAGGAAGACAGAGTGGCAACGAGTAGGAAGGACGACTTGAGCAAGGAAGACAGAGTGGCAACGAGTAGGAAGGACGACCTGAGCAAGGGAGACAGAGTGGCAACGAGTAGGAAGGACGACTTGAGCAAGGAAGACAGAGTGGCAACGAGTAGGAAGGACGACTTGAGCAAGGAAGACAGAGTGGCAACGAGTAGGAAGGACGACTTGAGCAAGGAAGACAGAGTGGCAACGAGTAGGAAGGACGACTTGAGCAAGGAAGACAGAGTGGCAACGAGTAGGAAGGACGACTTGAGCAAGGAAGACAGAGTGGCAACGAGTAGGAAGGACGACTTGAGCAAGGAAGAGAGTGGCAACGAGTAGGAAGGACGACCTGAGCAAGGATGACAGAGTGGCAACGAGTAGGAAGGACGACCTGAGCAAGGATGACAGAGTGGCAACGAGTAGGGAGGGCGACTTGAGCAAGGAAGAGAGTGGCAACGAGTAGGAAGGACGACTTGAGCAAGGAAGAGAGTGGCAACGAGTAGGAAGGACGACTTGAGCAAGGAAGAGAGAGTGGCAACGAGTAGGGAGGACGACTTGAGCAAGGAAGAGAGTGGCAACGAGTAGGAAGGACGACTTGAGCAAGGAAGAGAGTGGCAACGAGTAGGAAGGACGACCTGAGCAAGGAAGACAGAGTGGCAACGAGTAGGGAGGACGACCTGAGCAAGGAAGAGAGTGGCAACGAGTAGGAAGGACGACTTGAGCAAGGAAGACAGAGTGGCAACGAGTAGGAAGGACGACTTGAGCAAGGAAGAGAGTGGCAACGAGTAGGAAGGATGACCTGAGCAAGGAAGACAGAGTGGCAACGAGTAGGAAGGACGACCTGAGCAAGGAAGACAGAGTGGCAACGAGTAGGAAGGACGACCTGAGCAAGGAAGACAGAGTGGCAACGAGTAGGAAGGACGACCTGAGCAAGGAAGACAGAGTGGCAACGAGTAGGAAGGATGACCTGAGCAAGGAAGACAGAGTGGCAACGAGTAGGAAGGACGACTTGAGCAAGGAAGACAGAGTGGCAACGAGTAGGAAGGACGACTTGAGCAAGGAAGAGAGTGGCAACGAGTAGGAAGGACGACTTGAGCAAGGAAGACAGAGTGGCAACGAGTAGGAAGGACGACTTGAGCAAGGAAGAGAGTGGCAACGAGTAGGAAGGACGACTTGAGCAAGGAAGACAGAGTGGCAACGAGTAGGAAGGACGACTTGAGCAAGGAAGACAGAGTGGCAACGAGTAGGAGGGACGACTTGAGCAAGGAAGACAGAGTGGCAACGAGTAGGAAGGACGACTTGAGCAAGGAAGGCAGAGTGGCAACGAGTAGGAAGGACGACTTGAGCAAGGAAGACAGAGTGGCAACGAGTAGGAAGGACGACTTGAGCAAGGAAGACAGAGTGGCAACGAGTAAGAAGGACGACTTGAGCAAGGAAGACAGAGTGGCAACGAGTAGGAAGGACGACTTGAGCAAGGAAGACAGAGTGGCAACGAGTAGGAGGGACGACTTGAGCAAGGAAGACAGAGTGGCAACGAGTAGGAAGGACGACTTGAGCAAGGAAGACAGAGTTGCAACGAGTAGGAAGGAATATATAATAATTATGTCAACATCAGTAAACAAACAGAAGTTACTATGGCAACAGATGGTGGAGGGGGGAGACGGGGAGGGGCATAATGAGGGGGGGAGAGGGGGAGGGGGAGGGGGAGGAGCAGCTAGCAAGGCATTAACCCCCCCCCCCCCCCGAGACGTACCATTAACCAGGATGATGAACAAGTAACTAAATGTTGGTTGGCTCACATCTAATACCGATAACCAAAGAGGATAACGCCCCAGTCTCAAAATGGATTACGGGGCTGGTGGATAAGGTGGGGGGGGGGTGGATGAGGGGGGGGGGACATAATTGGGGAGGTGGATGAGGGGATGGAGGGAATTGGTTGGTGGGGGGGGGGGGTAAGGTATCTGTCATTGTGGTCAGGGAGAGTGGGAGAGAGAAGGAGGGAAGGAGAGAGAGAGAAGGAGGGAAGGAGTGAGGGAAGGAGGGAGGGGGAGGGAGGGAGGTAAATATGGTAATCACCAATTAACCTGTCAAATACCCAATACAGTTTTCCATCAGCACTAACAACAACAACAGTATATATATAAATATATATATTTCCTCACACTAACAATCCCCTGTCTGTCTGTCTGTCTGTCTGTCTGTCTGTCTGTCAAAAGGTAAAGGTGTATGGTAATTGCCCCCACCTGCATAGCGTCGACCTGACCACTCGATAAATTAACCTGTCAGGTATATCAATGCAACTCTCTCTCTCTCTCTCTCAATGATATATGCGCTCGGGTCATTACAGAATAACACCTGTACTGCAACATGATAACCACTCAATTACATATGCTAATCACCCACAGGTAGATAATGTTCCTGATAATAATCTTGATGACAGGTAATTGTATCGGTAGTGATTTCATTTCAACCAACAGATGAATAATGACCGTTCCCCTCCCCTCCCCTCTTCCCCCACCCCTCCCCTCTCCCCCTCCCCTCATCGGTAAATGAATCAGGTGTTCACAGGTGTACCGTACCATCATTCTAGCTCCATCTATATACTCCTTCAATAAGTGTAGTAGTAGTAGTAGTAGTAGTAGTAGTAGTAGTAGATACGACACACTAGCCATCGCCAGACATTCACCTCACTAAATGAAAACAAAAATCCCCAATTACTTGACAGCCTTATGAAGCCCCCCCACGTCCCCCCACGTCCCCCCTCACGCCCCTCCTCGCCCCCCCACCCCACGGTCATCAACCATCATTTCAACTCATCAATTTACATCAATACACCTCTGAACAACCCCATCATCAACGACGGAGTAGATCAAAGCCATCCAACCATCCAATCATCCACCATCCATCTCCATCCACCATCCATCTCCATCCACCATCCATCTCCATCCACCATCTATCCCCATCCATCATCCATCCCCATCCACCATCTATCCCCATCCATCATCCATCTCCATTCATCATCCATCTCCATCCACCATCCATCTCCATCCACCATCCATCCCCATCCATCATCCATCCCAATCCATCATCCATTCCCATCCATCATCCATTCCCATCCATCATCCATTCCCATCCATCATCCATCATCCATTCCCATCCACCATCCATCATCCATTCCCATCCACCATCCATTCCCATCCATCATCCATTCCCATCCATCATCCATCTCCATTCACCATCCATCTCCATCCACCATCCATCCCCATCCATCATCCATCCCCATCCATCATCCATTCCCATCCACCATCCATTCCCATCCATCATCCATTCCCATCCATCATCCATTCCCATCCATCATCCATCTCCATCCATATCCATCATCCATTCCCATCCATCATCCATCCCCATCCATCATCCATTCCCATCCATCATCCATCATCCATTCCCATCCATCATCCATTCCCATCCATCATCCATCATCCATTCCCATCCATCATCCATTCCCATCCATCATCCATCATCCATTCCCATCCATCATCCATTGCCATCAGACTAAACGAAACAAAAGTCTAATTGTAGGTTGTGTCGTATAATGATCATTCATCTGCATGGTACTTTAACTGCTTAAGGGGGGGTGAGGGGGGGCGGTGAGGGAGGAGGGGGGAGGGGGGCGGTGAGGGGTGACGGAGGAGGGGGGAGGGAAGGAGAGGTAACTTCGTCCACACCTTTCATAATTTTCTGACTTTGAGGTGTGTGTGTGTGTGTGTGTGTGTGTGTGTGTGTGAAGGTAGAGTACAGTACACCTAATCCACACCTGTCCTCTCTCTCTCTCTCTCTCTCTCTCTCTCTCTCTCTCTCTCTCTCTCTCTCTCTCTCTCCATCGATCACTGTCAGCATCTGGGACATATCGGGAAGCTGTGAGTTGGTCCTATTGATGAATCTACAATGTTACCCTCACTCACTCACTCACTCACCCCTCCCTTCACCCCCCCACGCCCTCTTCCACCCCCCACGCCCTCTTCCACCCCCTCACCCTCACCCCCCACCTATATGTGAGGGCCTCCACTTATCCTCCCATCTGCCTCCATTTATCTTCTTGTCAACAAAAGTCTTAATGACCAAACTATCTCTTGTATATGGTGAACTGATCCCTGCCGCCCCTCCCCCCCCCCCGCCACCCATCTTCACGCACTACTAGCCTAGACACCCCCCTTCTCTCCCCTAGCCTTGCCGCCTCTCCCCACCCACCATCCTAGCCGCCCCTTCCACCTCTCAGCCACCCCTCCCCTCCCCTACCCCATCCTCCTCTCCTTCATCCCAGGCCTAACATCCTATCCTAACTAGCCATCCTATTTTAACTAGCCATCTTATTCTACCTAACCGTCCTATCCTTACTAGCCATCCTATCATAACTAGCACCTCCGTCCAAGCAACATCCTAGCCGGGGGATATGTATGTATGTATGTATGTATGTATGTATGTATGTGTGTGTATGTATGTATGTATGTAAAATTACAATTCTTCAGGTGTGTTTCAAGTCTTAATTACAGGTGTGTAGAGGTAATAACAGGTATGCGGTTAATTACGATTGGATGATACAATAACAACTGTGTCTATATAATTACAGGTGTATGGGGGGGTAATTAAACAGGTGGTTATATAATTACAGGTGAACGGAGGTTAATTACATGTGTGGGTAAATAATTAACAAGTGTATGAATAAGTACCAGGTGATTATATATAAACAGATGTATATAGAGAATTAATTACAGTTAAGGTTAATTACTAGTCTAGATAATTAATTACAGGTGAGGTTAATTACTAGTGTAGCTTACATAGGACAGGTGTTATGGGTGGCTTAATTAAGTAGGAATTAAATATCAATCACAAGTTAATTATTGATTGTGTTTATGATTATATTTAAAGGTGGACAAATTACAGGTGAGTAGTTAATTATTAGTTTTTTTAGTTAATTACAGGTGTGTGGTTAATTGCGTGTAGAGTATAGTTAATTACTGGTACTTAGCTAATCCAAGGTGTGTAATTAATTACATGTGTGTGGTTAATTACAGGTGTGGTTAATTACAGGTATGTGTGGCTAATCACAGGTGTGGTCAATTACAGGTATGTGTGGCTAATCACAGGTGTGGTTAATTATAGGTGTGTGTGTGTGGTTAATTACAGGTGTGTGTGTGTGGTTAATTACAGGTGTTCGTAGCTAATTACAGGTGTGAGTAGCTAATTACAGGTGTGTGTGGTTAATTACAGGTGTGAGTAGCTAATTCCAGGTGTGAGTAGCTTTTCACAGGTGTGAGTAGTTAAATGCAGGTGTGTATGGTTAATTACAGGTGTGTATGGTTAATTACACGAGTAAGTAGTGAAATACAGGTGTCCATCTAATTAAACACACATGTGATAGGAGAGCCAAGACGTTGTCACTAAGGGTACGCCAGGCGCTGTTGATCGCTGGCCCTGGCGTTGAGGTACCATAAGGCTTATCACGGCCCACCATTAC
>CAUDMG010000245.1:900000-912500 GCA_958450375.1 Homarus gammarus
CCCGACCAGCCCCTAGCCCCGACCAGCCCCAAGCCCCGACCAGCCCCTAGCCCCGACCAGCCCCTAGCCCCGACCAGCTCCAAGCCCCGACCAGCCCCTAGCCCCGACCAGTCCCTAGCCCCGACCAGCCCCTAGCCCCGACCAGCCCCAAGCCCCGACCAGCCCCTAGCCCCGACCAGCCCCTAGCCCCGACCAGCCCCTAGCCCCGACCAGCCCCTAGCCCCGACCTCTTCTTCATTCAATATCTCTTCCTCTTCCTCCTCTTCCCCCCTCCCCCCTTGGTACTCTCGTTGGTATGGTATCACCCGGTGGTAATACAAGTCTAGTGTGGTACCTAAATAAGGGTACCATTAGCTTGATGTGGCACTCAAGCTAGCTGTGGTACCCAAATAGAGGTACTATCACTAGCTATGTGTGGTACTCAAGCTAGCTGTGGTACTCAAACAGAGGTACTATCACTAGCTATGTGTGGTACTCAAGCTAGCTGTGGTACTCAAACAGAGGTACTATCACTAGCTAGGTGTGGCACTCAAGCTAGCTGTGGTACTCAAACAGAGGTACTATCACTAGCTATGTGTGGTACTCAAGCTAGCTGTGGTACTCAAACAGAGGTACTATCACTAGCTAGGTGTGGTACTCAAGCTAGCTGTGGTACTCAAATAGGTACTATCACTAGCTAGGTGTGGTACTCAAGCTAGCTGTGGTACTCAAATGGAGGTGCCACTAATCTGATGTACAAATGAAATACGAGGTACCATTAGCCTCTACGGTACTTACTGAGGTACCATTAGCCTAAGTGGGACTGACGGTACGGTACCCAAGTCACACGTACAAACAATACTAGACCACTTATGACAGACCTTGACTATGGCCCTAATGATCACTCCACATGACATGTTAGCCAGCATATGACAGACCATGACACGAGGTCCTTTGGTATGACACAAGGTCCTTTGGTATGACACGAGGTCCCTTTGTAGGTATGACACGAGGTCCTTTGGTATGACACGAGGTCCCTTTGGTATGACACGAGGTTCCTTTGGTATGACACGAGGTCCCTCTGGTATGACACGAGGTCCCTTTGGTATGACACTGTCTACCCTGGCAGATGACACCTCACAATGGCATAGAAAATACTTGGTTATGAGAGAGAGAGAGAGAGAGAGAGAGAGAGAGAGAGAGAGAGAGAGAGAGAGAGGAATACTCGACATACCAGGTGAGGTGCCAGAGGAGTGATGATTCACCGCCCAGGTAACACACAATTCATTACCTTTAACAGGATTTAATATTGGTTCATCCTCTGTGTGTGTGTGTGTGTGTGTGTGTGTGTGTGTGTTTTATCCCTTCATGAACGGGTTTATAAACGTACAAACAAATTAACTGATAAATAATAATAATAATAATAACAATAATAATAACAACAATAATAACAACAATAAGTATAAACAATAACAACAACAATAATAACAACAGCAGCAATAAACAACAACAACAACAACAACAACAACATTCCCACACAACTCATACAAACAAACAATCAATAAACAAGTAAATTCTAAGGTAGTTTAACATGGCGTTTCACCTGCCAATTATCTCACCTGTGCTCACCTGTCCTGCTTCTGACTCACGTACACACACTACGTACGTCCATGTGTAACTGTGTATACGTGTGTATGTTAGTAAATCTGTATGTGTGTATGTTGATAAATGTGTATGTGTGTATGTTGATAAATGTGTATGTGTGAATGTTGATATATGTGTATGTGTGTATGAATGTGTGAATGAGTGAATGTTGGTGAATGTGTACATGTGTGTGTGTGTATCTTCCGCTTATCTGTATACATACTTCTTCCCTGATGAAGGCTGATAACAAAAGGAATAAATTACACACACGAGAGAGAGAGAGAGAGAGAGAGAGAGACTGGGGCAGGTCGGGCACTTGAGGTATGTGGCAACAATTATCCAGCAGGTGGCGTCTCGCTGCGGCCACCTGAGTAACTACCCCGTCTCTCTCTCTCTCTCTCTCATTCTCTATCCCTCTCTCTTTGTCTCCTCTCTATCCCCCTCTCTTCTCTCCCTCTCTCGCTGTTACTCTTCTCTGTATTCCTCTCTTTCTTCTCTCCCTCTCCCACACATACCTTCACCTGTTCTTCTCCACCTTCATAATTACCACTGTATATCTGTCCTCCTGTATCAGTCTACCTGTCTAACTAACCATACACCTGTCTGTTTCTGTCTTCATCTACCTGTCCTTCCCTCCTCTCTCGCCACATCAAGAGGTTACCTGCATGTTACCTGGACCAGAGCCACATCAAGAGGTTACCTGCATGTTACCTGTACTAGGCACGACACCAACCTGAGGAAGAGAGAAACAAGGTCATTAGACACGTGACCTTAACAATGGTGTAGTAGTTATGATATATAATGATGTGGTTGTGTTGTGATTCAGGTGATGTTCGGAATAATAATAATAATAATAATAATAATAATAATAATAATAATAATAATAATAATAAAAATAATAATAATAATAATAATCCTACTACTACTACTACTAATAATAATAATAATCCTACTACTACTACTAATAATAATAATAATAATCCTACAACTACTACTACTACTAATAATAATAATAATCCCACTACTACTACTACTACTACTAATAATAATAATAATAATAATAATAATAATAATAATAATCCTACTACTACTACTAATAATAATAATAATCCTACAACTACTACTACTACTAATAATAATAATAATCTCACTACTACTACTACTACTACTACTACTACTACTACTACTAATAATAATAATAATAATAATAATAACAATAATAATAATAATAATAATAATAATAATAATAATCCTACTACTACTACTACTACAACTAATAATAATAATAATCCCACTACTACTGCTACTACTACTAATAATAATAATTATAATAATAATCCCACTACTACTACTACTACTACTACTACTACTACTACTAATAATAATAATAATAATAATAATAATAATAATAATAATAATAATAATAATCCCACTACTACTACTACTACTACTAATAATAATAATAATAATAACAATAATAATAATAATAATAATAATAATATATAATAATAACAATAATAATAATAATATAATAATAATAATAATAACAATAATAATAATAATAATAATAATAATAATAATAATAATAATAATAATAATAATAATAATAATAATCCCACTACTACTGCTACTACTACTACTACTAATGATAATAATAATAATTCCACTACTACTACTACTACTAATAATAATAATAATAATAATAATAATAATAATAATAATAATAATAATAATAAGAAGAAGAAGAAGAAGAATAACAACAATAGTAATAATAATAATAATAATAATAATAATAATAATAATAATAATAATAATAATAAGAAGAAGAAGAAGAAGAATAATAACAACAATAGTAATAATAATAATAATAATAATAATAATAACAAAATTCTATCGACAGTATAATGATTTTTCTTTTATTTCTCGAACTTCCAATAATCTTTAAAATGGTTCAAATAATTTATAAAAACCTATTATATTTATTTCTTCTGTTTAGAGACACAAAATATACTCCATTACCTTTGAGAATCCACCATTAAATCGTATCTTAAGTCATTTTGTTTTTAATTTATCTCTAATTAGGAGAATAATTTACCTTTGGAAAATCTGTGTTTATGTTGGAGCTTCAGTCAGCCAATCAGGTAACACACACAGTACGTTCGTCAGTCAAGGATGCGGATTCACCCATATGAATCCTCTATCAATCCGGATTCAGGGTACGAACGAATCCCACGTCACAACAACAACACTGGGGCAATAATTTGTTTGCTGGTTTAGTATGCTATCGTCCCTACCCCCTCTTCATCCCCCCACCCCCTCCACAACCCCCCTCCCCATCCCCCCACCCCCTCCACAACCCCCCTCCCCACCCCCAGATATCTTTTCACAGCGTCGTGTACAGGAGTGATAAGTTAAGTCAGTTATGGACGATAATGGCCATGATAAATACTGTTCCTTTAGCATCTGATCCCACACCCTCTCTCTCTCTCTCTCTCTTATGTTCGTAAAAAGCAATAGAGTCATGTAGAGGTTTGATGTGTTTGTCAGTTATTACCAATACCGTGAAACAATTGTACCTCTGTAGTTAGGTACCATTGTAGTTGTAGACAGAACGAGACAGTAACTATATAGACAGACGGTGACGGTAAGGTCATGGAGGGAAGGGTGGGGGGGGGGAGGGTTAGTGTTGGGGCAGGTGATACAAGATAATTAACAGGTGTGTACGACAGGTGTGTAGACCTCTCCTACGACGCGGTGAATGAGTGTTTGTGTTCGGTAGTGGTTCAGGGATATGCGAGGGGTCTATCCCAGTCTATCCTATCCTCCTACACTATCCCACTACCCTATTCCTACCACCTTATCCTCTGACACCCTATCCTCCCACCCTACCTCCTCCCCCCCTAGTGTATGACAGGGCGCCGAGGCAAGACTACTACAACAACAACACCAGTTTACCGTCAATATACAACTGGTTTAACAAATAGACAGATTTTTTGAAAGATTGACAGACATACAGATCATATATCAACCTGTCTGTGAGAGGTGACGGCAGCTCACGAGACTGGCACCCTGTGTAGAGAGAGAGAGAGAGAGAGAGAGAGAGAGAGAGCAACAATTAACAAAATAAAGAATGAGGGAGGAGGAAAAATAGGAGAATAAAACTAGGAATAACGAAAATAAAAATAAATAATAAAATACAGAATACCTTCAGCAAAGATCAGAATTAAGTACAGATTGAGCCATAAATTACAGGTACAGTGATACTTAGGTAATTACAGTTATAATCAGGTAATTACAGTGATACTCAGGTAATTACAGTGATACTCAGGTAATTACAGTGATACTCAGGTAATTACAATTATAATCAGGTAATTACAGTGATACTCAGGTAATTACGGTGATACTTAGGTAGTTACAGTGACACTCAGGTAATTACAGTGATACTCAGGTAATTACAGTGATACTCAGGTAATTACAGTGATACTCAGGTAATTACGGTGATACTTAGGTAGTTACAGTGATACTTAGGTAATTACAGTGATACTCAAGTAATTACAGTGATACTCAGGTATTTACAGTGATACTCAGGTAATTACAGTGATAATCAGGTAATTTCAGTGATACTCAGGTAATTACAGTCAAACTTAGCTAATTACAGTGATACTCAGGTAATTACAGTGATACTCAGGTGATGTCGGTAATTGTATCCTAAAAAAAATGCTTTAAATATATTCAAAAAATACATAACATAAATACAGGTACAGTAAGTTAATTTCCATCCGTTACAGGTACAGATTTGGGTATACAGTGTGGGCACAGAATTCCCCACTAGTCTGATTACAGGTACAGAAATCTCCACTGGGTCAGATTACAGGTACAGATTTCGGTACTGGTCAGATTTACATACGAGTCGAGCAAGATTAATGAGTCCCCTTTGAGTACCATTCGACGGGTTATATCGTCGTACTCAAGGGGTTAAGCGAACGTACTCAACGAGCTAACATATCGTAATCAAGGGGTTAAGTCCTCGTGTTCAACGGGTTAAGGCATTGTACTCAAGGGGTTAACATATTGTACTCAAGGGGTTAACATATTGTACTCAAGGGGTTAATATATTGTACTCAAGGGGTTAACGTATTGTACTCAAGGGGTTAATATATTGTACTCAAGGGGTTAAGATACGACTACTATTTGTTTTAGGCAATGAAAGAAGAAAGAAAGAAAGAAAGAAAGAAAGAAACAATCAGATCACCTAATTAACCTCATGAATATTAACAGGTATATAATTAGTAGTTACCTGTAGCCGCCAATATCATAAACATCTGTTATATCGAACACCTGACGCATGGCCCGGATTACCTCATTAACACACCTGTCCGTATCATTAACCAGGTGTCATATGCAGGTAGTAATATATGAACGCTTTTAACTTCATCTATAACCTGTATTTTAGTGCATTATTTATATGTATTTAAACCTATTGCGTATATGTATAGTTGTATATATATTTCTCTATGGTATATCTAACCTAACCTAACCAAACAGGCATACGAACGAACACACAGGTAAAATATGAACCCAAGCTCACTACACACACAATATAACACAATTATATACAAACACAGAGACTAATAAAGCAACTATCTCTCAAATAAAGATTAAAAACAGAAGACAAGAAAATGACAACTTTTATTATTCTGTAAATATGTTTTAACTCAACAATCAACTCAGGTCATTAACAAGATCCAGTGACATATACCCGTTAACTACCTGTACACCACCTGACAATTGCTCGTTAACTACCTGTACAGCATCTGACAATTGCTCGTTAACTACCTGTACAGCATCTGACAATTGCTCGTTAACTACCTGTACAGCATCTGACAATTACTCCTCAGGTACAGAAGCTCAGGTACAGTCCCCTTCACTACTGCGTTTACAGGGGCTCGTTATATAAACATTCCACAGATCATTACATTGAGATATTTGTTTTAATATTGTTTTAATTTGATTCCATAGTGTGTTTAACAATGTGATTTACTTCTGTTGAATGTAAACAAACACAGCGCTGCCACGACCTGACCAGCCCCTGTAAACGCACGAGTGAAGGGGACAGAGTACCTTTACAGTGCGGTAAATCGTTTTATTCACCAACTTTGTAAAATATATTTGAAGACTTCATGAATTAAACTTGTCTTACACTTTTATCTCCGGTAATTCGTTGTTGATATATTGAGTAAATGAAATAATAATAATAACAATAATAATAATAATAATAATAATAATAATAATAATAATAAAAAAAAAAAAATAATAATAATAATAACAATAGTAATAATAATAATAATAACAATAATAATAATAATAATAATAAAAAATAAAAAATAATAATAATAATAATAATAATAATAATAATAACAATAATAATAATAATAATAATAATAATAATAATAATAATAATAATAATAATAACAATAACAATAATAATAATAATAATAATAATAATAATAATAATAATAATAATAATAATAATAACAACAACTGTAATAATAACACGAGAGAGAGAGAGAGAGAGAGAGAGAGAGAGATCAACTATAAGTGAAGCCAAACTCATCCTAATTACATCTTAATAACCAGTAATACTAAACGACCAATTATAATTATTAAATGAAATATACAGCGAAAAAAACCCACGTTGTTCCGGGTATTGGCTGAGGGGGGGGGGGGGGGGGAAATACTGAGACGTGATTGGTTAGTTTATTCTCTTAATTTATTTTAATCTGTAAGTTTATTTCAATGGTTTTTAATGTAATAGAGAGATTATTATTTTTTAGTTAATATATTAGTCTTTCGTGTGTGTGTGTGTCAGCCTAACATGTTAAACTATGTTCCTTAAGTTAAAATACTAAGATTAATTTTAAACAAGGTAAGGAGATTAACTCGCTACAGGTAACTCTTATTGAAAGTTAATTAATACAAAAATAAATAATAAATAAATAAAAAAATTTTCAGGTAAAGGAATTTATCGGAGAATAAATAATATTGTTTAATTACCTGTTGTTATTAGAGGTATTTATGAGTTCTCACCTGTAATTAGCACGATTATACAGGTAATTATACAGGTATTACTCTGTCTGTCTGTTCCTACCACACGTGACTTGTCCAATATCTCAACCATTATAGTCTATATTCTGTCTGTCTGTCTGTCTGTCTGTCTGTCTGTCTGTCTACTCACCCCCATTCCAGGTGTGTTTTTCCCACGAGAGACAATTAGGTTAGGTTAGGTTAGGTTAGGTTAGGTTAGGTTAGGTTAGGTTAGGTTAGGTTAGGTTAGGTTAGGTTTAATGAAAGAGTTACTTCACCCATGACAGTAGGGAACCATTAGTGACTGTCTATCTGTCTGGTTCTGTCTTTCTGTCTGTTTCTGTCTAGCCTATCCTCCTTCTCTTCCTCTCTCCTCTCCTCCAACACTGATTCTTCATCCTCCTCCACACACACACACACACACACACCCTTTACGCCTCAGGTAAAAGAGCCAGCGTGACTACTGATGAATACAGAGCCATATTGCCACACCTCTCCAACACACCCTCCCCCCCCCTCCCTCCAACACCCCCCCTCCCCTCCAAGTGTTTGTTAATAACGGTGAACCAACGGAATATTTCTTGAAGCATTTACAGGTTACATCTTTGATCACCTCTAACCCCTCCCCTCACCCCCTCCCCCCTTCTCCCCCTCCCCCTCCCCCCTTCTCTCCCTCACCCTCCCCTTCCCCCCTTGTCACCCTCCCCCTTCCCCCCTCCCCTTCCCCACCCCCCCCAACATTCCCACGGTACCCTTTCTTGCTGAGTTAATGTGAAACTTTTATTCAATGTTTTGAATGATTGATTTATTTACCTTTAATTAAGACATAACCACAGATACAGGTATGGTAATTACAGGTGTATAATGGTTGAGATACAGGTACGGTACAGGCATACATGGTAGGACACGATAGATACAGGTACAGTCCCGACAGGTTGAGGTACAGGTACTCACAGGTATAAGTACAATTACAAATACAGGTACAGCCATTGCAGGTACAAGTAAGGAAGAACCTAACCTAACCTAATCTAACCTAACCTAACCTAACCTAACCTAACCTAATCACCAGGTAGCGTTAAGGTGTTGAATAATTAGGTGAAATAATCTGGGGTGGGCAATCTTCACATGATTACTGACCTTAGAATATTAGAAATGGCCATCCTGTGTGTGTGTGTGTGTGTGCGTGGCCAGGCCTGTCTCCGACCTCCCCCCGTGCACCGTGAGGTGGACAGCGGGGGTCGCTCTTCAGGACACATACCTGCCCCTCTCCTCACCACCTCTCTACCTGTCCCTCTCCTCACCACCTCTCTACCTGTCCCTCTCCTCACCACCTCTCTACCTGTCCCTCTCCTCACCACCTCTCTACCTGTCCCTCTCACCCCCCACTCCACCCCTCTCACCCCCACTCCACCCCTCTCACCCCCCACTCCACCCCTCTCACTCCCCACTCCATCCCTCTCACCCCCCACTCCACCCCTCTCACCCTCCACTCCACCCCTCTCACTCCCCACTCCATCCCTCTCACCCCCACTCCACCCCTCTCACCCCCCACTCCACCTCTCTCACCCCTCACTCCACCCCTCTCACCCCCCACTCCACCCCTCTCACCCCCCACTCCACCCCTCTCACCCCCCACTCCACCCCTCTCACCCCCCACTCCACCCCTCTCACCCCCCACTCCACCCCTCTCACCCCCCACTCCACCCCTCTCACCCCCCACTCCACCCCTCTCACCCTCACTCCACCCCTCTCACCCCCCACTCCACCCCTCTCACCCCTCTCACTCCCCACTCCATCCCTCTCACCCCCCACTCCACCCCTCTCATCCCCCACTCCACCCCTCTCACCCCCCACTCCACCCCTCACTCCACCCCTCTCACCCCTCACTCCACCCCTCTCATCCCCCACTCCACCCCTCTCACCCCCCACTCCACCCCTCTCACCCCCCACTCCACATTAATTCCACGTTTCATTCATACTAGAGACAAATGGTTGTTGGTGTATGGGAAGAATGCGGATGGCAGAGGGAGTGTCATTGTTCCTTCCTTCACCGAGAGACAGAGAGACGTGAAGCATTTACCGAGATGAGGCGAATCACTGCAGCTGAGAGAGAGAGAGAGAGAGAGAGAGAGAGAGAGAGAGAGAGAGAGAGAGAGAGAGAGAGAGAGAGAGACGTATATAAGTGTATGAAAATCACCTCCACAACAACAAACGGAACACTTCAACTTTTCCCGTCCCGACAAGACACTTCACTACACCAATGAAATACAGGGGAGTCCCCCCCCCCCTCACGCTGCCCAGGGCCAACCACTACACCATACTAGAAATTCTAATGTTACGGGAGGAATGTGGTGGTGGGAGGAGTGGTTGATAGTAGTGGTGGTAGAAGTAGTAGTAGTAGTGGTGGTAGTAGTGGTAGTGATAATGGTGCTGGTGATAGTAGTGGTGGAGATAGTAGTGGTGGTAGTAGTGGTAGTGATAGTGGTGGTGGTGATAGTGGTGGTGATAGTGGTGGTGGTGATAGTGGTGGTGATAGTGGTGTGTGTGTGTGGTGGGGTCCGCCCGTCCAGGCCAGACCCTCACCTGCCTCCCTTGCCGCTGTACTGTAGGTGGGGAACCAAAGCGACCCGACCCCGCTACACTGTCACACCACTACCACACCCTCCACACCACTACCACACCCTCCACACCACTACCACACCCTCAACACCACTACCACACCCCCAACACCACTACCACACCCTCCACACCACTACCACACCCTCAACACCACTACCACACCCTCAACACCACTACCACACCCTCAACACCACTACCACACCATCAACACCACTACCACACCCTCAACACCACTACCACACCCTCAACACCACTACCACACCCTCAACACCCTCCCTCACACACGCCGTCTTTCTCCACCGAACACTGTAGTGAGAGAGTATCCCAGGTGGGGGTGAGGGGCAGTGGACGACATGAACACATCCAACCAGACTCCATCAAGGGCCAACGACCTCTGAGACGGTCCAGGACCATCGGGAACTCTGGAACACTAGCCTGGAATCATTGCCTGGAACACTAGCCTGGAATCCTTCCCTGGAACATTCGACTGGAATTGAAACCCTGGCCTGGAGTGTTGGTCTAGAGCGACTGGAAGACCAACACACACACGCCCACGTTACACATACAGTACATACCTGTACACAATGGTTGCCCCTCGTATAACGAGGATGACCGGCCCAATGGCCACCTAAGGGTGAATTTGTTTAAGGTGTAGAAGCTGTCGCTAACATAACAACCACACCCTGAGTTAACGAGCTGCATGACCCAGTGTTTAAGGTGTAGAAGCTGTCGCCAACACAACAACCACACCCTGAGTTAACGAGCTGCATGACCCAGTGTCAAGAATAGTCCGAGAAGACCGGACAGCTCGCCAACTGCACTGGCTAAACATTGCCCCGGAATACGATCCACAAATCGATTAACATCCAGGTATCCAATTACTGCTGAGTAGACAGAGGCAAATGGCGTAAAGAAACTTGCCCATAGTTTCACCCTGCCCGGGATCGAACCTGGGTCCGCTCGCTTGCGAGGTGAACATGCTGACCATTACACAACCCGTGTGTGTGTGTACGAGCGCCCCGCTATACCAACATGAGCATAAGATGAAGTAATAACAGTGCAGCTCACAAGTCACCAACCACCACACAACGTATTCAAATATTTGGAAATTAATCGACTTTGTATAACGGTCATGAGGGCTACTACCCACACAGCGTTACCAAAGGCTGCTTCTGATCCCCTCCACCACCACTGAGACGCCGCCACTACGGCTACGACACCGCCACTACGGCTACGACACCGCCACTACGGCTACGACACCGCCACTACGGCTACGACACCGCCACTACGACTACGACGCCGCCACTACGGCTACGACGCCGCCACTACGGCTACGACACCGCCACTACGACTACGACGCCGCCACTACGGCTACGACGCCGCCACTACGGCTACGACGCCGCCACTACGGCTACGACACCGCCACTACGGCTACGACACCGCCACTACGGCTACGACGCCGCCACTACGGCTACGACACCGCCACTACGGCTACGACACCGCCACTACGGCTACGACACCGCCACTACGGCTACGACGCCGCCACTACGGCTACGACGCCGCCACTACGGCTACGACGCCGCCACTACGGCTACGACGTCGCCACTACGGCTACGACGCCAGATAGATACGTAAATACCAGTGTTACCAATCCAGCACAATACACAAATACAGTAGTACCAACGACCACGACGACCAATAGATGAATAAAGAAGAGTGTTACTGAAGGAGCAGCCAGCAGCACTCACTACTAGACCGTGGAGGAGGCTGCCGTCAGTAGGTGAACAGATGGACAGATATACCTGGTGGACAGTGTGTCATAGTGTACCTGACTCTCTCTCTCTCTCTCTCTCTCTCTCACACGATCGATCATTTGAAGCACAAAAGCAGGACCTACCACTACTACCACCATCACCAGCACCACCACCACTACCACTACTACCACCATCACCAGCACCACCACTACCACTACTACCACCATCACCAGTACCACCACCACCACTACCACCACCACCACTACCACTATCACCACCACCATCAGCACCACCACTACCACTACTACCACCACCACCAGTACCATCATGACAACTACCACCACCACAACTACCACCACCACCACTACTACCACCACCAAAATAACTATCCCCTCATTAAAATATCCATCAGGCAGTGGG
>CAUDMG010000245.1:920000-930000 GCA_958450375.1 Homarus gammarus
AAGGAATAGCTACTACACCCTTGAAGGACCACCTACCACACCCTTGAAGGACCACCTACCACACCCTTGAAGGACCACCTACCACACCCTTAAGATAATCCCACATATCTCAGAAGCCATCACGATATAATCTACCTAAATAATATACAAATTCTCTCAAACTCCAAGACAAAGAAAACTATTTAATAACTGGTTGTGGCCTCAGGAAACACTATAGAACCACTTTATTGAGAGCCTTAATGGAGCCTTCAGTACCCGAGTCATGATAGTTGAGAACCTCCCGAGTCTTGGTAAGGTTATGATGAGTATTGATATGAGAAGCCAGCGAGGAGGGCTCAGGAGAACGTGTAGGACTATGGGCGTGTTGAGTACCTGACCCCTACCCTTCCTCCCCTCTCTTCCCTTCCTCCTCTACCCCTTCATCCCCTCCCCCAGGAAATAAAGCAAAGGGGGACAACAAAAGCCCCCTCCCCCCCTCCCCTTCTCTCTCCCTGACTTGCACATTCTTGGAGGAGGAGGAGGGGAGACTGATGTGTGAGGGAGCGTTTAGTCAACTCCTTCAAGAGATAGGTGACGGCATCCATCTTGTAGTTCACCAACACTCGCCTCTCCTTCACCTCTTCCCTCCCTCACTTCCTTCACCCCTTCCCTCCCTCACTTCCTTCCTTCCCTCCCTCACTTCCTTCCCTCCCTCACTTCCTTCCTTCCCTCCCTCACTTCCTTCCTTCCCTCCCTCACTTCCTTTCCTCTCTCACTTCCTTCCTTCCCTCCCTCACTTCCTTCCTTCCCTCCCTCACTTCCTTCCCTCCCTCACTTCCTTCCTTCCCTCCTCACTTCCTTCCTTCCCTCCCTCACTTCCTTCCCTCCCTCACTTCCTTCCTTCCCTCCCTCACTTCCTTCCTTCCCTCCCTCACTTCCTTCCTTCCCTCCCTCACTTCCTTCCTTCCCTCCCTCACTTCCTTCCTTCCCTCCTCACTTCCTTCCTTCCCTCCCTCACTTCCTTCCTTCCCTCCCTCACTTCCTTCCCTCCCTCACTTCCTTCCTTCCCTCCCTCACTTCCTTCCCTCCCTCACTTCCTTCCTTCCCTCCCTCACTTCCTTCCTTCCCTCCCTCACTTCCTTCCTTCCCTCCCTCACTTCCTTCCTTCCCTCCCTCACTTCCTTCCCTCCCTCACTTCCTTCCTTCCCTCCCCACTTCCTTCCTTCCCTCCCTCACTTCCTTCCCTCCCTCACTTCCTTCCTTCCCTCCCTCACTTCCTTCCTTCCTTCCCTCCCTCACTTCCTTCCCTCCCTCACTTCCTTCCTTCCCTCCCTCACTTCCTTCCCTCCCTCCTCCCCCCCCCCCCCCACACAGTCCGGGGTTTTCCAATCTATTATTCTGTCTGTTACTGAAGACGAGACATACACCAGAGGCTTCACCCACGAGAGCTTCACTGTTTCTTCTTCTTCACTTCAGGGAGACAACAGAGATGATGAGAGATATCAAGGAGCTTCACCCAAGACCGAGATGAGATAATGGGAGATATTAGGGGTTGAGGGCTTCATTTAGGGGTGATGCTTCATTTATAGGTTTCATTTAGGAGGGAGAGGCTTCATTTAAGGAGGGAGGCTTCATTTATGGGGTGAGGGCTTCATTTATGGGGTGAGGGCTTCATTTAAGGAGGGGGAGGCTTCATTTAAGGGGGAGGCTTCATTTATGGGGTGAGGGCTTCATTTAAGGGGGAGGCTTCATTTATGGGGTGAGGGCTTCATTTATGGGGTGAGGGCTTCATTTATGGGGTGAGGGCTTCATTTAAGGGGTGAGGCTTCATTTATGGGGTGAGGGCTTCATTTATGGGGTGAGACCAGGCTACCAAAAGGACTTCATCTACACGCCCTGAGTCCAAGAAGCGTAATAAACGGGACTAAACTTACTCAAGATTATTCCCAAGATCAAGTACTTTCACCTCACTCAATAAACCGATGGAGACGTGAAAAGGATTCGCTAATTCCAATCACGAGTTTTTCCTAACAATCTTTAACTCACGAGGATTGGTATAATTAATAAGGACTGATTGGTTAAGAGAGTAACAACAGGTGTGGTGGGTGATTAGTGACGGCCAGGTGATATAAATGAGGAGGTTTAATCTTCAGGTGATCTTTTCTTTACATATTGTTGACGTCTCACCTTCCTCCTCACCCCCTTCACCTTAACCTAACCTAACCTACCCCCACCACCTTAAATCACAATCACCCAGGTCAATAAGTCATTTCTGTCTACTGTATATTCAATAAACCGTTAATTATTACTTCACCTGCCAGGTACACCTCTTCACCACATGACAGACACACACACACGACACCAACCTGTGGAGAGAAGATATATATATTAATAAACAGCTCATAAAACCTTTAATAACAACAACAACAATAATAATGATGATGACGATAATAATAATAATAATAATAATAATAATAATAATAATAATATAGACAACTTGACCCACTAAGTACAATTTTCTAACCAATTCCTTGAGTTCAACAACATATCCAAAGGGTTAAGACGTCGTACTCAAGGGATTAAACAGAAAAAAAATATTATAGTTTAGAAATTCATAGCGACTTTATATAAAGGATTTTTTATATGGACCTACATCTGACTCGACTAATGTGTGTGTGGTGCCTTAACAGGTAATGCCATCTCCCTCACGTACACAACCCACTCTCTGATAAATGGGCAGGTGAGAAGGTAATTAAGGCCACACACCTGTTAATGATACGTATTAACAGGTGTTTGATAAGTTGGGGGAGAGAGGGGGGGTTGAGGGGGGAGGGGCGTGTCACCTACTGACCTAACAACTGTGACTTTTTTATAACAGATAACATACACACACACACACACACACACACACTCTCTCTCTCTCTCTCTCTCTCTCTCTCTCTCTCTCTCTCTCTCTCTCTCTCTCCTCATTTCCTGTCTACCTGGGCTGGTCGATGGTGATGTGTAGGGATGGTGAGTATAAACAAATATATAATTAAATTTCAAGGTGATTAAGTTAGAATTATTCAAATATTCTTACGTTAAACTTTCCTGTAACTTAAAAAAATCCGTAAACGCCTCCCAAAAAACCAGAAAACGCCTCCAAAAATCACCCCTAAAAGACCTATGAGAATTAGAAACACGTGATAGCCCGTCCTCACATTGTTTACACTTCCGCCGCCACAGTGCCACCATCCACCGCTACACCCTGGGCGGCGCTACGGTCACTCACTCCTACTGAAAACATTAACATTCCCACTAGCCTCGCGTCCCCCCCCCTGACACTCATACAGACGAGGTGGTTTAATAAAATAATTCAGAGTTGGGTAAACATCTCCCCCCTCCTCCCCAGAAAGGTGCCGCTCGTCTGTGGCATGTCAATGACTCTCTGTGACGTGAGGGTACAGGTAGGTAGGTAGGTTGATTGAAAGATCTCTCTCTCTCTCTCTCTCTTTCTCTCGGTTGGTTGGTAAGGATGAATGTGAGAGAGAGAGAGAGAGAGAGAGGTATCCAGGATCCTCGTCCGGAAATATAAGGTTAATTAAGGTGGGTAAATCAGGTGTCTTGAAGGTCCTCCTCTCACCTCTTTACTGAGAGAGAGAGAGAGAGAGAGAGAGAGATATCTCACAATACCACCAACGAACATCACTATATAGAAACTGTCCATGTTTGTGCATATTTAACGTCCTAACCATATGGACAAGAAGGCGGGCGAACGTTCGTCTGGCGTAGTTTCCTTTAGCTTGTACTGGCGTTGTGATATACCCTGACGAAGACCTCCTGAGTTAACGAGCCTATTGATGCTACCTTCGTCAGTGTCGCCTTCCCTTCGTCAGGATGGGAATAAGAAGGAGGTATACAGTAGAGTCTTGGTGTAATCTAGCCGCCATTTTGACCGTCATCTTTGAGTCATTTCAGGTGTGTGTGTGTGTGTGTGTGTCCACGGAAGACCTTCACAGTGTATTTATGGGTCCCTAATAAAAATCAATACAATACTAACTTTGAACCTTTGAACTCAAGCACGTACAGCGGACACACACACACACACACACACACACACACACCTCCCTCAAATAATAATAATAAAGTGTAATGAGACAGGTACACAGGTAGAAGTTTCTCACAACACCTCTAGTTACGGGGAAAAATTGAAGTTAAGTTAGGTAAGGTTAGAGAGACCTACCAAGAACCTGGTCTGTGTGTGTGTGTGTCTTTGTTGTTGTGAGAGGCAGCGTGGTGGTGGTGGTGGTGGAGCCGGCAGCAGCAGCACGCGACTGCCAGGTGTACGATCACTTGGCCCGCCAGTCCTACCACACCACGACCTAAACTATCGTTCCTTTTATAACTTTTGTTTTTCTTCTTTATCTGGATTCAGTTGCCAATTTAGTTACAACAACAACAACAACAACAACAATAATAATAATAATAATAATAATAATAATAATAATAATAATAATAATAATCTTAGCATCATCTTTATTATTATTATTATTATTTCCATAACAACAAGATTAATGACAAAACTGATTATTAAATATTATAGTTATTATTATAATTATCAATTCTTTTAAATCTTGATAAACCCGACATACACACACACACATACACACACACATACACAGTATCCTTCCCGACATTAAAAACAATAGCAAGAATACCGTAGACTTGTACTAAACGGGAAGGATCCGTGAGCCATAACTCTGTGGTAGTAGTAGTAGAAGAAGTAGTAGTAGTAGTAGTAGTAGAAGCGGCTAAAGTAGTAGTAGTGGCGGAGGTGGTAAAGTGAGCCAGTGGGGGCCAGCGATGAGCGTCAATGAGTGGATACCATATGGCGTGTTTACTGGTGTGTGTGGAGAGAGAGAGAGGGCGACCGTTGGAGGTGAATTGGTATTGATATTTGTATATTTTGAGGGGGGGGGAGGGTATTGTGAAGTGTGGGGGAGAGGGGGAGAGAGGGGGGAGAGAGAGGGGGGAGAGGGGGAGAGAGAGGGGGGGGGGAGTAGGGAAGAGTACCATTATACTTGAAGCACTATACTGAAACTAAAATTGAAAAAGTTTACTGAAATGGATATAGAAGTATTTCAGTAACATAATTACACTACAGCTGCCTCAAGATAACATTACAGTATCACCTGGAGTACAGCAGTGTTACAAGGTGTTAGTACAGTTGCATATTATCTACTGTAACTGTGTGTGTGTGATGAAACAGAGGATGAATAGGAAGAAATAGGAAGAATAAGGGAGAAGAGATAAGCGAAGAAGAGGAGGAAGAGGGAAGAGAAAAGGGAAGAAGAGAAATATAGGTAGAGAGAGAGAGAGAGGCGGAGGGAGGACAAGGAAGAAGGGGAAGAGGAGGAGGAGGGTGCCGGCCTTGAAGGAGGAGTCGGAGGCAGCGGTCACCCCATACTGTGAGAGACAGGATTCTTCGTCTTGTACCTACCATTACCCTGACCATGGGGGGGCGTCCACCATGGTCACCACCACTACCATCCTCTCTCCCATCACCACCATTCTCCCTCCCTTGCCGCCACCATCACACCATCACCACCACCTCCACCATCATCACCACCATCACCATTCTCTCTCCCTTGCCGCCACCATCACCACCACCACCTCCACCATCATCACCACCATCACCATTCTCCCTCCCTTGCCGCCACCATCACACCATCACCACCACCTCCACCATCATCACCACCATCACCATTCTCCCTCCCTTGCCGCCACCATCACACCATCACCACCACCTCCACCATCATCACCACCATCACCATTCTCTCTCCCTTGCCGCCACCATCACCACCATCACCATTCTCCCTCCCTTGCCGCCACCATCACACCATCACCACCACCTCCACCATCATCACCACCATCACCATTCTCCCTCCCTTGCCGCCACCATCACACCATCACCACCACCTCCACCATCATCACCACCATCACCATTCTCCCTCCCTTGCCGCCACCATCACACCATCACCACCACCTCCACCATCATCACCACCATCACCATTCTCCCTCCCTTGCCGCCATCATCACACCATCACCGCCACCTCCACCATCATCACCATTCTCCCTCCCTTGCCGCCACCATCACACCATCACCACCACCTCCACCATCATCACCACCATCACCATTCTCCCTCCCTTGCCGCCACCATCACACCATCACCACCACCTCCACCATCATCACCACCATCACCATTCTCCCTCCCTTGCCGCCACCATCACACCATCACCACCACCTCCACCATCATCACCACCATCACCATTCTCCCTCCCTTGCCGCCACCATCACACCATCACCACCTCCTCCACCATCACCACCCACGTAGGGAGTGCAGGAATGTACTTGGTTACTCTAAGTGCCTCCTGACCTAGAGTGCCTAGAGTACATTTACCTTTATAGAGCCAGTAGCTTGTGAGTGCATGACCAAGTGCAATAAATGAGTGCCTTACTTCTCTAAAGTGCACTCGGAGGCCACCAATGTGTATGAGTGCATGACCAAAGTATTGACTCTATTTCCTCGTTAGAGTGCACTCCACAGGCCAGCACTGAGTGTAAGTGCATGACCAATACACTAACCTGAGTGCGTTACCATAACAGGAGTACACTCGCAAGTCCAGTAGTAAGTGTGAGTGCATGATCGGAATATCAGATGAGTGCGTTATCTCAATAGAGGGCGCAGGAAGACCAGTAGTGAGTGAGTGCGTGACTAGAGTATCGGATGAGAGTGCGTTACGTCATCATAGTGGTTATCAAGGTCGGTGGTGAGCGTGAGTGCGTGGCCAGAGTGAAGGTTGAGTGAGTGAGTGGCCAGAGTGAAGGTTGAGTGAGTGAGTAGCCAGAGTGAAGGTTGAGTGAGTGCGTGGCCAGAGTGGTTGAGTGAGTGAATGAGTGCAAGTGTGAGGGTCACTATAAATATAAACAATACCTCGCTGGCCTGTGTGCACCATAACCTAACCTAACCATGGTAGTAGTAGTAGTAGTAGTAGTAGTAGTAGTAGTAGTAGTATGTACTCAGCTACAAACGGTACAGCGCCCCAGGTACAGCTAAAGCTACATCACCCGCAGAACAATTGACCATTACCGCCCTCATTACGCCCACACACACAATGTCGGTGTGGGCGGGATGTCGGCGGTGTATCTATAAAGAGGAACCCCCCACGCCCACCCCATCCCGCCCACAACCCACACCAACCTGTCCCGCCCCACCCCACTCCGCCCGTGCCGAATGTACAATGATAATGAGGCTTCACCAGATAGATAATGAGGCTTCACCAGATAGATAATGAGGCTTCACCAGATAGATAATGAAGCTTCACCAGATAGATAACCTAACCTAACCCAACTCTTTAAGTGTTTACGTCACTGCCTCCGTATAAACATTTGTTGATGAGAGAGAGAGAGAGAGAGAGAGAGAGAGAGAGAGAGAGAGAGAGAGAGAGAGAGAGAGAGAGAGAGAGATGTCATTGGTGGGGGTGAGGAAGGTCGATGGGCGATGCTGGTGGTGGTGATGGTGGTGACAGTGTAGGTGGTGATGGTGACAGTATAGGTGGTGATGGTGACAGTGTAGGTGGTGATGGTGACAGTGTAGGTGGTGATGGTGACAGTATAGGTGGTGATGGTGACAGTATAGGTGGTGATGGGGATAATACTGGTGGTGATGGAGATATTGTAAGTTGTATTAGTGGTGGTGATAGTATTGGTGGTGATAGTGTAAGGTGGGTGGTGGTGGTGCCCGGGGCAGGTACAAGGGGAGGGGAGGGAGGGAGGGAGTGTGCTTGCGTGTGACACTGTACCTCCCTCTTGTACCTGGGCGGAGGGAACACGCCATCACTTTACAGCCCTCCTGCACCTCCCTCCCTCCCTCCCTCCACCCCCCGACCTACTCACCGACCTTCCTCATCCACTTTGCCACAGGTCTTCCCCCCCCTCTTTCCCCCCCTCTCTCTCGCTCTCTCTCTCTTTCCCTCACTCTCTCTCTCTCTCCCTCCCTCCCACCTCTTGATCCCATTACTACCTACATCACCATTGGCATCCTTCTCTCATCCTTTCATCACCAAAACCATCATCACCACAACCATCATAACCACAACCATCATCACCACAACCATCATCACCACAACCATCATCACCACAACCATCATCACCACAACCATCATCACCACTACCATCATCACCACTACCATCATCACCACAACCATCATCACCACTACCATCATCACCACAACCATCATCACCACAACCATCATCACCACAACCATCATCACCACAACCATCATCACCACAACCATCATCACCACTACCATGATCACCACAACCATCATCACCACTACCATTCCAATTCCATCAACCAACACAACACCACAGTACAAGTTTCTACCACACACACACACACACACACTATGACGTCAACACACCATCACGCTCGATCGGGGATTTGAATGAAGGTGAAATAGTGATCTCTCTCTCTCTCTCTCTCTCTCTCTCTCTCTCTTCGTTCCTTTTCCCCTTCCATCTCTCTCGGCACCCCCCCCCCACCTCACATACACCCCCACCTCTCCTACACCCCCCATCACCTACACCCCCACCTCTCCTACACCCCCCATCACCTACACCCCCACCTCACCTACACCCCCCATTACCTACACCCCCACCTCTCCTACACCCCCCATCACCTACACCCCCACCTCTCCTACACCCCCCATCACCTACACCCCCACCTCTCCTACACCCCCACCTCTCCTACACCCCCACCTCTCTTACACACCCCCCCCTCTCCTTCACCCCCACCTCACCTGGTCTCACCTCTACCATACATACAGGTAATTAACTATCTCTATAACCAATACACAATTAATAAGTAATTACCATTGGTTAAAGCCCCTGGTCTACATTACCTGGTCAAGGGCTCATTATTTGTCCCTCATAAGTGGTTATTTTATTTCTCTTAATGACGATTCGCTTTAAAGACACCGAAGAAGAATTATTTTTATTTATTTTTTTTTTATCATTATTTTTATTTCATAGCAACGTTTACCATAGGGGTCAAAACCTCCATAGTATAAGGTAGAGATTCCCAACCAAACGTTCATCTGGGTTATGGATGAAAACGCCCTATTAGATGTGAACGGATGCCGCCTCTCACTTCGGGGCATTAACCTTCTATCCCACAGGTTTTTCTTATATCCTATAGAGGCGAGAGTTCCGTCCCCTGAGAGGTGTTGGGTCGCCACTATGAACAGACCCCGACCGCTTCAGTCCCAAGCTTTGGCCACAGGTTCAATTAAAAAGTGAGTTTACAGGGCTAAAGCAACTGGTGGCTGGCCGGGAGGTGACGGCACGTAATTGTAGCCCTTACGACATCCATCACGACGGTCGGTTCTTCCCTGCCACCACCAGCCCGGGTCAACACAACACTCAAAGCCAGGATAAAGAATTAGTGGTAACAGTAGCGGAGAGGTGATGGTGGTAATGGTGGTGATGGTGGTGGTGGTGGTGGTGGTGTTGGTGGTGGTGGTGGTGTTGGTGGTGGTGGTGGTGGTGGTGGTAGTGGTAGTGGTGGTAGTGGTGGTAGTGGTAGTGGTAGTGGTGGTGTTGGTGGTGGTGGTGCTGCTAGTGGTGGACTTTCTCTTGCTACTATTAATCATCTTTACTATCACTAAAAATTACTACTACTACTACTACTACTACTACTATCTTCAGACATCATAACAAACAAACAAACAAACACAAACATCATCAGGTATCGTAGAACACATAACAACCTAACTGCGAACAAACAGATAACCTCAGGGTATCGTAGAAGCAAAACACACCACCATAAATGTATCGTAGGTGTATGTATGTATGTATGTATGTGTGTATGTATGTAGCGAGTCACTAGATTGCATGTCTGGACGTGTTTATTTACCCGTGTTTTATTTACATACACACACACACACATTCATACACACAGTACAGGACATAAGAGATAGG
>CAUDMG010000245.1:935000-942500 GCA_958450375.1 Homarus gammarus
TGGAGGGGTGTGGGGGTGGTGGTGGTGGAGGGGGGATGGAGGGGTGTGGGGGTGGTGGTGGTGGAGGGGGGATGGAGGGGTGTGGGGGTGGTGGTGGTGGTGGAGGGGGGATGGAGGGGTGTGGGTGTGGTGGTGGTGGAGGGGGGATGGAGGGGTGTGGTGGTGGTGGAGGGGGGATGGAGGGGTGTGGTGGTGGTGGAGGGGGTATGGAGGGGTGTGGGGGTGGTGGAGGGGGGATGGAGGGGTGTGGGGGTGGTGGTGGTGGAGGGGGGATGGAGGGGTGTGGGGGTGGTGGTGGTGGAGGGGGGGATGGAGGGGCGTGGGGATGGAGGGGTGTGGGGGTGGTGGTGGTGGAGGGGGGATGGAGGGGTGTGGGGGTGGTGGTGGTGGTGGAGGGGGGGATGCATCTGACTGACTCACTTAAGCTATGACTCACACTCAGACATACGTACATTAATTAAGGGTTTTAGTCTCCTTAACTAGCGAGGTAAGAAATGCTTATGACTGGTTGACTGATTGAACTGGTGAGTAGATGAGTAGGTGACTGACTAACTGACTAGCTGACTGTCTGACCCCCCCACCCCCCGAGCTGCTTGACTGACTAACTAACTGACCCCCTAATTGGTTCACTGACTGGACTAACTGACCCCCTAATTGGTTCACTGACTGGACTAACTGACCCCCTAACTGGTTCACTGACTGGACTAACTGACCCCCTAACTGGTTCACTGACTGGACTAACTGACCCCCTAACTGGTTCACTGACTGGACTAACTAACTGACCCCCTAACTGGTTCACTGACTGGACTAACTGACCCCCTAACTGGTTCACTGACTGGACTAACTGACCCCCTAACTGGTTCACTGACTGGACTAACTGACTGACTGGCTGGTCGGACTCAGTCATTGACAGGAAGACTAACCATAAATAATGGATCCACCACATTGTACTGGGCGGCCATCTGAATATAATTACTGGCAGGAATGTGGGAGACTGACCAACTGAGACGTGGACCCGCATTCTGGGACATGGGAGGGGACATTCTGGGATATGGGAGGGGACATTCTGGGACATGGGAGGGGACATTCTGGGACATGGGAGGGGACATTCTGGGATATGGGAGGGGACATTCTGGGATATGGGAGGGGACATTCTGGGATATGGGAGGGGACATTCTGGGATATGGGAGGGGACATTCTGGGATATGGGAGACATTCTGGAATATGGGAGACATTCTGGGACATGGGAGGGGACATTCTGGGATATGGGAGACATTCGGGGATATGGGTGGGGACATTCTGGGATATGGGTGGACATTCTGGGACATGGGAGGGGACATTCTGGGATATGGGTGGACATTCTGGGACATGGGAGGGGACATTCTGGGATATGGGAGGGGACATTCTGGGACATGGGAGGGGACATTCTGGGATATGGGAGGGGACATTCTGGGACATAGGAGGGGACATTCTGGGACATGGGTGGGGACATTCCGCCACTGTGGGACATCGCTACCTGGACATACAACTATTCTGGGCCATGCTAAAATAAATGGGACACTCCAGTAGGTTAGGACATGTAGGTTTATTGGAAATGTGTCCCTAAAGATGGTATATATCGGGACATACTAATATAGGACATGGTGGGATACCGTGAGGGACTGGGACACAGGATGGGACATCACGTGACATCCTGGTGAACCTGGACAGGATGGTGTATCATGGGACACTATTTTGACCCCCCCTCACCACCTCCTTCCTCTCCCACTCTAGGTCACTCACCCCCTCACCAGGTCACTCACCCCCCTCACCACCTCCTTCCTCTCCCACTCTAGGTCACTCACCCCCTCACCAGGTCACTCACCCCCCCTCACCACCTCCTTCCTCTCCCACTCTAGGTCACTCACCCCCTCACCAGGTCACTCACCCCCTCACCAGGTCACTCACCCCCTCACCAGGTCACTCACCCCCTCACCAGGTCACTCACCCCCTCACCACCTCCTTCCTCTCCCACTCTAGGTCACTCACCCCCTCACCAGGTCACTCACCCCCCTCACCACCTCCTTCCTCTCCCACTCTAGGTCACTCACCCCCTCACCAGGTCACTCACCCCCTCACCACCTCCTTCCTCTCCCACTCTAGGTCACTCACCCCCTCACCAGGTCACTCACCCCCTCACCAGGTCACTCACCCCCTCACCACCTCCTTCCTCTCCCACTCTAGGTCACTCACCCCCTCACCAGGTCACTCACCCCCTCACCAGGTCACTCACCCCCCTCACCACCTCCTTCCTCTCCCACTCTAGGTCACTCACCCCCTCACCAGGTCACTCACCCCCCTCACCACCTCCTTCCTCTCCCACTCTAGGTCACTCACCCCCTCACCAGGTCACTCACCCCCCTCACCACCTCCTTCCTCTCCCACTCTAGGTCACTCACCCCCTCACCAGGTCACTCACCCCCCTCACCACCTCCTTCCTCTCCCACTCTAGGTCACTCACCCCCTCACCAGGTCACTCACCCCCCTCACCACCTCCTTCCTCTCCCACTCTAGGTCACTCACCCCCTCACCAGGTCACTCACCCCCCTCACCACCTCCTTCCTCTCCCACTCTAGGTCACTCACCCCCTCACCAGGTCACTCACCCCCTCACCAGGTCACTCACCCCCTCACCAGGTCACTCACCCCCTCACCAACTCCTTCCTCTCCCACTCTAGGTCACTCACCCCCTCACCAGGTCACTCACCCCCCTCACCACCTCCTTCCTCTCCCACTCTAGGTCACTCACCCCCTCACCAGGTCACTCACCCCCCTCACCACCTCCTTCCTCTCCCACTCTAGGTCACTCACCCCCTCACCAGGTCACTCACCCCCTCACCAACTCCTTCCTCTCCCACTCTAGGTCACTCACCCCCTCACCAGGTCACTCACCCCCCTCACCACCTCCTTCCTCTCCCACTCTAGGTCACTCACCCCCTCACCAGGTCACTCACCCCCTCACCAGGTCACTCACCCCCTCACCAGGTCACTCACCCCCTCACCAGGTCACTCACTCCCTCACCAGGTCACTCACCCCCTCACCAGGTCACTCACCCCCTCACCAGGTCACTCACCCCCTCACCAGGTCACTCACTCCCTCACCAGGTCACTCACCCCCTCACCAGGTCACTCACCCCCTCACCAGGTCACTCACCCCCTCACCAGGTCACTCACCCCCTCACCAGGTCACTCACCCCCTCACCAGGTCACTCACCCCCTCACCAGGTCACTCACCCCCTCACCAGGTCACTCACCCCCCTCACCAGGTCACTCACCCCCTCACCAGGTCACTCACCCCCTCACCAGGTCACTCACCCCCTCACCAGGTCACTCACCCCCTCACCAGGTCACTCACCCCCTCACCAGGTCACTCACCCCCTCACCAGGTCACTCACTCCCTCACCAGGTCACTCACCCCCTCACCAGGTCACTCACCCCCCTCACCAGGTCACTCACCCCCTCACCAGGTCACTCACTCCCTCACCAGGTCACTCACCCCCTCACCAGGTCACTCACCCCCTCACCAGGTCACTCACCCCCTCACCACCTCACCAGGTCACTCACCCCTCACCAGGTCACTCACCCCCTCACCAGGTCACTCACCCCCTCGCCAGGTCACTCACTCCCTCACCAGGTCACTCACCCCCTCACCAGGTCACTCACCCCCTCGCCACTCACCCCCTCACCAGGTCACTCACCCCCTCACCAGGTCACTCACCCCCTCACCAGGTCACTCACCCCCTCGCCACGTCACTCACCCCCTCACCAGGTCACTCACCCCCCTCACCAGGTCACTCACTCCCTCACCAGGTCACTCACCCCCTCACCAGGTCACTCACCCCCTCGCCAGGTCACTCACCCCCTCGCCAGGTCACTCACCCCCTCACCAGGTCACTCACCCCCTCACCAGGTCACTCACCCCCTCACCAGGTCACTCACCCCCTCACCAGGTCACTCACCCCCTCCCCTCACACACCCCCTCACCAGGTCACTCACCCCCTCACCAGGTCACTCACCCCCTCACCAGGTCACTCACCCCCTCACAAGGTCACTCACCCCCTCACCACTCGCTCACCAACTGGTCACTCACCCCCTCACCAGGTCACTCACCCCCTCACCAGGTCACTCACCAGGTCACTCACCCCCTCACCAGGTCACTCACCCCCTCACCAGGTCATTCACTCCCTCACCAGGTCACTCACCCCCTCACCAGGTCACTCACCCCCTCACCAGGTCACACACCCCCTCACCAGGTCACTCACCCCCTCACCAGGTCACTCACCCCCTCACCAGGTCACTCACCCCCTCACCAGGTCACTCACCCCCTCACCAGGTCACACACCCCCTCACCAGGTCACTCACCCCCTCCCCAGGTCACACCCCCCTCACCAGGTCACTCACCCCTCACCAGGTCACTCACCCCCTCACCAGGTCACTCACCCCCCTCACCAGGTCACTCACCCCCTCACCAGGTCACACACCCCCTCACCAGGTCACCACCCCCTCACCAGGTCACTCACCCCCTCACCAGGTCACACACCCCCTCACCAGGTCACTCACCCCCTCACCAGGTCACACACCCCCTCACCAGGTCACTCACCCCCTCACCAGGTCACTCACCCCCTCACCAGGTCACTCACCCCCTCACCAGGTCACTCACCCCCTCACCAGGTCACTCACACCACACCTGGAGCTCCTCACACCGGGGAACAGTATCACTTTCCTCACTATTTCTTCTCCTCTTCTTCTCATTCTTCATTACCTCTCCCTCTCCTCTCCCTCTCTCTCCTTCCATCCTTTCCTCTCTCTGTCTCTCCCTCTCCTCTCCCTCTCTCTCCTTCCATCCTTTCCTCTCTCTGTCTCTCCCTCTCCTCTCCCTCTCTCTCCTTCCATCCTTTCCTCTCTCTCTCTCCCTCGATTTCCCTTCACAAGACACAAATGTAAACAAACTCTAGAGAAGACAAGGAGGAGGAGGAGGAAGAAGAGGGAGGAGGAGGAGGAGGAAGAAGAGGGAGGAGGAGGAGGAGGAAGAGGGGGGAGGAGGAGGAGGAGGAGGAGGAGGAGGAGGGATAAACTTGTAGGAAAGGACGGACAGGTGACACACACACACACACACACGGTGGAAACATTAGCCTTTGAGGACCTGTGTGGTAGGTAGAGCTATTACAGGTGCTACAGGTGTGTTGAGAGAGAGAGACCTACCTGTATGACACCTGACGCCAGGCCTATGTGATTGATACCCTGGGCTGTGTGACCCACCACCAGCTGATGACCGCACCGCTACCACCTGTCTGTCTGTGTCTGAATCAGTGTTTGTCTATCTGTCTGTGTCTGAGGGTGGCACTGCTTGGCACTCACCACACGCACTAACTGCCCGCACGTGACACTGCCGACCACCACACCAACACCTCTCCACCACTACACCTCTCCACCACTACACCCTCCACCACTACACCCACCACCACTACACCTCTCCACCACTACACCTCTCCACCACTACACCCTCCACCACTACACCTCTCCACCACTACACCCACCACCACTACACCTCTCCACCACTACACCCTCCACCACTACACCCACCACCACTACACCTCTCCACCACTACACCCTCCACCACTACACCCTCCACCACTACACCTCTCCACCCACCACCACTACACCTCTCCACCACTACACCTCTCCACCACTACACCTCTCCACCACTACACCCTCCACCACTACACCCACCACCACTACACCTCTCCACCACTACACCTCTCCACCACTACACCCTCCACCACTACACGCACCACCACTACACCTCTCCACCACTACACCTCTCCACCACTACACCTCTCCACCACTACACCCACCACCACTACACCTCTCCACCACTACACCTCTCCACCACTACACCTCTCCACCACTACACCTCTCCACCACTACACCTCTCCACCACTACACCCACCACCACTACACCTCTCCACCACTACACCTCTCCACCACTACACCTCTCCACCACTACACCTCTCCACCACTACACCCACCACCACTACACCCACCACCACTACACCTCTCCACCACTACACCTCTCCACCACTACACCTCTCCACCACTACACCTCTCCACCACTACACCCACCAACACTACACCCTCCACCACTACACCTCTCCACCACTACACCTCTCCACCACTACACCTCTCCACCACTACACCCACCACCACTACACCCTCCACCACTACACCTCTCCACCACTACACCTCTCCACCACTACATCTCTCCACCACTACACCTCTCCACCACTACACCTCTCCACCACTACACCTCTCCACCACTACACCTCTCCACCACTACACCCTCCACCACTACACCTCTCCACCACTACACCTCTCCACCACTACACCCACCACCACTACACCTCTCCACCACTACACCTCTCCACCACTACACCCACCACCACTACACCCACCACCACTACACCTCTCCACCACTACACCTCTCCACCACTACACCTCTCCACCACTACACCTCTCCACCACTACACCCCTCCACCACTACACCTCTCCACCACTACACCTCTCCACCACTACACCCACCACCACTACACCTCTCCACCACTACACCTCTCCACCACTACACCTCTCCACCACTACACCCCTCCACCACTACACCTCTCCACCACTACACCTCTCCACCACTACACCCACCACCACTACACCTCTCCACCACTACACCTCTCCACCACTACACCTCTCCTCTCCCCGCTGCTAAATGGTTGGGTGTACATATGCAACTGTACACTCGAGTGATCCTCCGCATACTGATGACACGTGTACAGGTGTATTGGTGTGGTCTACAGGTGTGTTGTATAGTGTACAGGTGTGTTGTATAGTGTACAGGTGTGGTGTATAGTGTACAGGTATGGTGACACACAGTAAACATTACGTCCGTCCGTCCGTGTGTCCGTCCGTGTGTCCGTGAGTTACGATACACGGGGTGGCCAAGCTGCGGTAGTGAGGAGAGCTGACCTTCCCTGGTGTAGAGTACAGTCAGGGGGGGGGGGGGGTTAGACAGGTGTGTGGCAGGTATAGTACAGGTGTGTGGCAGGTATAGTACAGGTGTGTGCACATGTGGTTGTGTTCATTCTAGAAGTAAAGGACAGGTATGTAGGTGAGGTGAGTCGACAAAAGAGGCACGTATATACACCTGTGTTATAAGGTGAGAGGCAATGATGAACAAGCAGGTGTGGTACAGGTGTGTGGGACAGGTGTGTTGGGAGGCGTGGAGGAGGAGGTTGGCCGAAAGGAGGAGTCACCTTGATGCTGCCACTGCGCGTCTATCACAGGTGTGTGTAACAGATGTGCAACAGGTGTGTGTCAGGTGCGTGTAACAGGTGTGCTACAGGTGTGTGTCGGGTGCGTGTAACAGGTGTGCTACAGGTGTGGTGGAGGAGCAGGGAGGCGGAGAGTCACCTGGATG
>CAUDMG010000245.1:945000-977500 GCA_958450375.1 Homarus gammarus
GAGAGAGACCGTTAAGCACCTGCAACACCCCCCATCTTGTTAATTAATATACACCTGTTCTGAACACTTACCTTCAATCCTCTCTCTCTCTCTCCCATGACCCCCCTCCCCACCCCCTCCTCTACTCCCATGACCCCCTCCCCACCCCCTCCTCTACTCCCATGACCCCCTCCCCACCCCCTCCTCTACTCCCATGACCCCCTCCCCACCCCCTCCTCTACTCCCATGACCCCCCTCCCCACCCCCTCCTCTACTCCCATGACCCCCTCCCCACCCCTCCTCTACTTCCATGACCCCCATCCCCACCCCCTCCTCTACTCCCATGACCCCTCCCCACCCCCTCCTCTACTTCCATGACCCCCCTCACCTGTCATTAATGCCCTAGGTAACATAACCCGGGGGCATAAGGCTTCCTACTCCCTATCGCTCTCATCTCGCTCTACCCAAAGGAAGCGACGTATCCTACAGTATCCTTCGGTATCCTATAATATGTTACAGTATCCTTCGGTATCCTATAGTATGTTACAGTATCCTTGGGTATCCTTCAGTATCCTACAACATCTCTCAGGATCCTTCGTCTCACCCTAGGTCCTTGCTAGAGTCTCCTTCGGTCACTTACCTCCCCTAACTAGCGCATCCTACGACCATCTTCCAGCATCCCAGGGCAAATCCTTGGCTTTTACCCTACAAGTCCTACCGAAAGGCTCCTATAGGGGAATCCCAGAGTGGTATTTGGACACACACACACACACACACACCTGAAGGTACAGTACGGTCATATTGTCCGAAAGGAACCCGGGGGCGTTAATCCAGGTGTGTGTGTGGTGTGTGTGTGTGTGTATCCTGCATTCCTAGACGGTGGGGTGTCCTCCTTCCTGCTAGTGTCCTACGATATAATCAAGGCACCGTAGGACACCCAAGGACTCCTAAACAACAACAAGGTAACTTAATTAGACGTAACGAGGCAATGGTTCACCTGTGTGTCGTCAACACTCGTCACACACACACACACACACACACTGTATTGTATATGTATTTATGTATGTATTTGTATATGTAGCTGTAGGTTTGTCGGTTCATGCATGTATGTATATATGCGTGTATGTACGTGTGTTGTCGTGTCGTGTGTACGTGTCCGTGTGACAGCGGAGATGATTACTATGTGTGTGTGTGTATGAAGGTGACAACCTGTGTGTGTGTCAACAAGGAACAGCTGATCATGACGTCACAATCAATAACACCTTACCTGGGGAGACAACAAGGGAACACCTGACTTAATTAACCCCAATACTCTTAATTATCAGACAGACAGGTGTACCGAACAACTACCATTTACTGCTATAATAATATAAATGAACTTAGCAGATAGACAGACAGACAGGACATAGCGATCTCTACAAACACGGAATCATAATAATACTACAATACTACTCTCTCTCTCTCTCTCTCTCTCTCTCTCTCTCTCTCTCACCTCACCTGCCATATACCCATAACTCTAGTTCATGTTTTTCTTATCTCCCATACCCTTCTCCCCTCCCCCCTACCTCTACCTCCCCCCCTCTACCTACCTCACTACACCTCCTCTGCATAACTCCAACTTCTCTTCTACTTATCTAACTCACCCCCCTCCCTCCCCCCTTTCCCTCCCCCCTTTCCCTCCACCCCTTTGTCTTCCTCCCTTCTCATAAATTCAGTTCCTTCGCTACCTATCTTACTCACACCTCCCTCTACCCCCCCTCTATTCCCCCTCACATACCCCTCCCTCCTTTAGTCCCCCCCCCCCCACCAAGATAGACCCTTCAACTCTCCCTTCACCCTCCCTCTAACAAACAGACACTCTCCTCCACCCTCCCTCACTCTTCTCCCTGCAGGTGTAGTCAGGGCACCACACCTGTACGTCAATATTAATAACACTTATCTTTAATAACCATCTGAGAGCGAGGTTAGGTTAGGTTAGGTTAGGTTAGGTGACAGGCGCTAACCTCCCTGTCTTATGTATACCCCTACACCCACACCTACACCCACACCTGCACCCACACCTACACCTCCACCCACACCTACACCCACCCCTACACCCACACCTACACCCACACCCACACCTACACCCACACCTACACCTACACCCACACCCACACCCACACCTACACCTACACCCACACCCACACCTACACCCACACCTACACCTACACCTACACCCACCCCTACACCCACACCCACCCCTACACCCACACCTACAAACATTTACATATTTACACCTACATACATACACAGTACATGCATATATATAGCTAACTATACATATTCATATATCTACATATAAAAATACATAAAAACATTCATACATACGCTGGATAGCTTCAGACATAGGCTGGATGGATATATGAGCGATAGGGGCTGGGTGTAGACGGGACTGCCCAGTATGACCCGCTGTAGTTCCTCCATTGTTATGTTCTTATTGTGACAAACAAACACATATTCATAGATCTGTGAATCCCAAACCTCCGAATCCCTTACAGTAATAACGAACCCACACCTCCCCACAAAGTGAATCCCATTTATTTCTTATACATATTACGACCCGTTTATATTATGTTCATTATCTTATATCAAACCTTCACGATATTTAACAAACTCAGGTAAAGGTATAAGGTGTTAAATAATATTATACTAATATATATTATAAATTGTTAGAAAAAGAAGGATTTTTTTTATAAGTTTAGATTCGTTGTTCTAGTAAAGGGTTGGGAAGTCGGGGTTCAGGAGTCGGGGTAGGGGTTCGGGGTTTGGAAAGTCGGGGTTCGGAAAGTCGGGGTCAGGGGTTCGGAAAGTCAAGATTCTGCGTGCGGAAAATCGGAGTTCGTCAAGTCGGAGTTCGTCAAGTCGGGGTTCGTCAAGTCGGGGTTCGGAAAGTCTAGGTACGAAAAATCGGGGTTCGGGTTTGGAGTATCAGTAATGAGTTTCAGACCTGACCGACGGCTGATGAGGGACTGTGGCCCTCCGTTGTGGGGCCGCCTGCCTCGGGGCTTATGGTGCTTATCTGGTGTCGCGGAGGGAGGGTAGGGAGGGAGGGTAGGGAGGGAGGGGAGGGTAGGGAGGGTAAGAAGGGAGAGAGAGAGAAAGAGAGGGAGGGAGGGAGGGTAGGGAGGGAGGGAGGGTAGGGAGGGTAAGAAGGGAGAGAGAGAGAAAGAGAGGGAGGGAGGGAGGGTAAGAAGGGAGAGAGAGAGAGGGAGGGTAAGAAGGGAGAGAGAGAGAGGGTAAGAAGGGGGAGAGAGAGAGAGAGAGAGATAGGGGGGGAGGGTAAAAAGGGAGGGAGAGAGAGAGAGAGAGAGTAAGAAGGGAGAGAGAGAGAGGGTAAGAAGGGGGAGAGAGAGAGGGGGAGGGTAAAAAGGGAGGGAGAGAGAGAGAGAGAGAGAGAGAGAGAGAGAGAGAGAGAGGTTGGCTCCAATAGTAATTATCAGATAAAATCATTGTTTACCTCTACACGTAAACAAGGTGTGTGCGTGTGCGTGTGTGTGTGTGTGTGTGTGCGTGTGTGTGTGTGTGTGATCGGCGCCATCCTTCACCTTTAATCACCATTTCTCGCCACTAGGGCAGAACAGGTAGAGGGCAGTACAGGTAGGGCAGTACAGGTAGGGCAGTGCAGGTAGGGCAGTACAGGTAGGGCAGTACAGGTAGGGCAGTACAGGTAGAGTAAGTAGGACAACACAGGTAGGGCAGTAGAAACACTAGGGCAGTACAGGTAAGACAGTAGGACAATACAAACCACCTGAGGGCAGTATGGGCAGGGCAGTACCAGTAGAGCGGGCACTGGCGGGGGGGGGGGGGGGGCAGCGGGAGATAAAGGACCGGTTTGAGAGTGGGACATGCGCGCCCCGTGTCCAACAAAACGGCCAGATAACAGTGCCCCGCCGCCCCGCCCCGCCCCGCCCCACCTCCCCTCACCCTCCCTGCTAGCATCAACCCTCGCTGTGCCCCAACCTCGTCTCTCACTGCCCTATACCCCTACCCAACCCCCTTTAACCTCACCCCCCCACCAAATCCTGCCCCGCCTCGCCCCGCCCCGCCTCGCCCCCCGCCGCCAGTAGCCAAGTCTAATTAACAGATGGTAAGTGACAGCGGACAACTTACCTCCGTCAGTACTGTCAGGCGGCATTACAAGTACTGTCTAGGGTCACGATAACTGTCCTAGGTTAGGTTAGGTTAGGATTTTTTTCTGTAATAATCCAACGTTAACACAACCCCGACCCAACCAACCACTCCGCTTGTTGGTGTGTGGACGGGAGCACCTGTACCACACCTGTACCTCACCTGTACCACACCTGTACCACACCTGCACCTCACCTGTACCACACCTGTACCTCACCTGTACCACACCTGTACCACACCTGTACCACACCTGCACCTCACCTGTACCACACCTGTACCACACCTGTACCTCACCTGTACCACACCTGTACCACACCTGCACCTCACCTGTACCTCACCTGTACCACACCTGTACCACACCTGTACCTCACCTGTACCACACCTGCACCTCACCTGTACCACACCTGTACCTCACCTGTACCACACCTGTACCACACCTGCACCTCACCTGTACCACACCTGTACCACACCTGTACCTCACCTGTACCACACCTGTACCTCACCTGTACCTCACCTGTACCACACCTGTACCTCACCTGTACCACACCTGTACCTCACCTGTACCACACCTGTACCACACCTGTACCTCACCTGTACCACACCTGTACCACACCTGCACCTCACCTGTACCACACCTGTACCACACCTGCACCTCACCTGTACCACACCTGTACCTCACCTGTACCTCACCCTGTACCACACCTGTCACCCTCACCTGTCACACCTCACCTGTACCACACCTTCACCTCACCTGTACCTCACCTGTACCACACCTGCACCTCACCTGTACCTCACCTGTACCACACCTGTACCTCACCTGTACCACACCTGCACCTCACCTGTACCTCACCTGTACCACACCTGCACCACACCTGTACCACACCTTCAAGAGGATTTGGGAACCTAATTCAAACTCTCAGTGTTGTTTATTTACGCCCCGGAAGAGGTGACTGACGTATGTGACCTTACCTGGGAGTACAGCCATGACCCCAGTACCCCGGGAGAGACCCCCTGTGTCCTGAAGGTGGAGTTAACGAAGGCAAGTTTCAGGTAACCATCTAGTTTGTTGACTCAGGTGTAAGGCCAGAGAGAGGTTCACAACAAGGTAAACCCAAACTTCGGGTCCACTTTGATCTTAGGTCCCTGAACCCGACCCCGGAGACCTTTTTGGCCCTGGTCCATAGTGAGGGCCCTTAAAGTCTATTTTGGGAGACGCTTCCAGTTTAATTATTGATGAAAAATGTCGTGGCGGCCTCTCATGACACCTGCCGGGCCACCTGCTACCTCGTCCAGGTGATTACTTAATCAGGTGAGTGTCTCCTGCAGATACTGAGGGAGGTGAGGGCTCCTACCTAACCCCCTTGAGGTGAGGGCTCCTACCTACCCCCCTTGAGGTGAGGGCTCCTACCTGCCCCCCTTGAGGTGAGGGCTCCTACCTGCCCGCTATCTTTCTGTCGTCACTTCTAAGTAAGTAAGATACACTCCCAGTTAAGTTCAGGTTAGGGTAGGTTAGGTTAGGTTAGGTTAGGTTAGGTTAGGTTAGGGTAGGTTAATCTCCAGGTGAAATAATCTGGGGTGGTTAATCTTCACGTGAGCCCTTAAGACATTTACTTAAACACTTGAGAAAGACTTATAAACGATCACTACTTATCCCAATACCATCATGTTACTTATGCCATCTCCACTTATAAAAAACACTTATTACTACTAAAGTGACTCTTAACACCCACTACTGTTAAATCACTTAAATACTTATAAAACAATTTCCTACTTATATCTATTCATTTAAGTGACCACAACATCACATAATAATACCACTTAAATTATTATATTCACTTATAAAATATTCAAGAATATATTGTCATTTATAATACTATTTGAATACAATACTACACCAACCCAACCTAACTTAACCCAACCTAACCCAACCCAACTTAACCTAACCCAACCCAATAATATTAACGTATCAATAAAATAATTAGTCTTGTTATCTTTATCAAAATATTATTCAGTTGTATACAATTATATACCGCCATTTTACTCTCAAATAATTAAATAAAAGATTATATTAGATTTTTCTTCATTTAAATAATTACTAAAATACCTGCAATTACCTATACCATATAAATTAATAAAATGCCTACAATTGTCTATTAAAATATTGAATAAACTCTTGGTATTTTATTATTATTAGTAGTAATAGTAGTAGTAGTGGTAGTAGTAGTAGTGGTAGTAGTAGTAGTAGTAGTAGTGAAGTTTATAGAAAGGAAAAATAAAAGAGATTGATAATTAATTAATGATGGAAATAGGTAATGGGTCCTTACCTGTGTAATTAGTGTCACACCTTTTGTTATCAAGTTATTTAACATGTGAGGTTTGTTATATCTTTCCCTTCCCTCCCCCACTACCCCTCACCATCTCACTCCTCTCCCCACTCCCCTTCTCCCCATCCACTCCTCCCCCTGGTCTAGCAATCACCCCTCAACCCCAGAAGCCTACCCCCGTCACTTACCCTCTCCCCTCCCTAGGTATCGCCCCACACCCCAGAAGCCTCCCCTCCCCCCCCCAGGTATCACCCCACACCCCAGAAGCCTCCCCTCCCCCCACCCTAGGTATCACCCCACACCCCAGAAGCCTCCCCTCCCCCCCACCCTAGGTATCACCCCATACCCCAGAAGCCTCCCCTCCCCCCACCCTAGGTATCACCCCACACCCCAGAAGCCTCCCCCCACCCTAGGTATCACCCCACACCCCAGAAGCCTCCCCTCCCCCCTCCCCAGGTATCACCCCACACCCCAGAAGCTGTAGCCGGGCACTATCTCTCTCGTGTAATCTCCCCCCGACCCCTTAATTGAGAGCCCAGGTCAATTATTCATAAACAACAATTTCAATTAATCGAATGACAATGGACCGATTTATGAATCCGGTTGTGAGCCCCACACACACACACACACACACACACACACACACAGGGGTAGAGGCGCTATAACTTGGATAGTATTAGTGGCGCTACAACACACAAGGATAGTGACGCTAAATTATGCCATCGTTCTCGGGACAGTTTGGACGACATTTTGTGTCTCAGGTGAGGTGAGGTGAGGTGAGGTGAGGTGAGGTGAAGTGAGGTGAGGTGAGGTGAGGTGAGGTGACGTGAGGTGAAGTGACGTGAGGTGAAGTGAGGTGAGGTGAAGCTACCACTTACGAGATCTTTTTAAAATATAGGATCTACTTCACTATACTGGTGACTCTCTCTCTCTCTCTCTCTCTCTCTCTCTCTCTCTCTCTCTAAACAATTAACATCTCGCATTTTCCAATTACTTATTTAAAATTTAAAGTTAATATTTTTAGAGGAGCCTTAACCCGGTAAATACCCGGTACCCGGTAGATTCCAGTATCCGGGTTCCGACTGGTTGACTTCACAGATCAGTACCGGGTAAAATGGATCAACCCTGAAACATGAATAACCGGGTTCGGACTGACATACCGGGCTCGGACTGGGATACCGGGTTCGGACTGGGATACCGGGTTCGGACTGACATACCGGGCTCGGACTGGGATACCGGGTTCGGACTACGTTATTTTGGGGTTGTGTTCTGAGGGCATTCCCGAACTTGGAATCTATGTTCTGGGAAATAAGGAATATTCCAGATTGGGTAAAGAGGAGAGGGAGAGGGAGAGGGAGAGGGTGAGGGAGAGGGAGAGGGTGAGGGAGAGGGAGAGGGTGAGGGAGATCAAAGGGAGAGAGAGGCAGGGTGAGGGAGATCAAAGGGAGAGAGAGGCAGGGTGAGGGAGATCAAAGGGAGAGAGAGGCAGGGTGAGGCAGATCAAAGGGAGAGAGAGGCAGGGTGAGGCAGATCAAAGGGAGAGAGAGGCAGGGTGAGGCAGATCAAAGGGAGAGAGAGGCAGGGTGAGGCAGATCAAAGGGAGAGAGGGGCAGGGTGAGGGAGATCAAAGGGAGAGAGAGGCAGGGTGAGGGAGATCAAAGGGAGAGAGGGGCAGGGTGAGGGAGATCAAAGGGAGAGAGAGGCAGGGTGAGGCAGATCAAAGGGAGAGAGAGGCAGGGTGAGGCAGATCAAAGGGAGAGAGAGGCAGGGTGAGGGAGATCAAAGGGAGAGAGAGGCAGGGTGAGGGAGATCAAAGGGAGAGAGAGGCAGGGTGAGGGAGATCAAAGGGAGAGAGAGGCAGGGTGAGGCAGATCAAAGGGAGAGAGGGGCAGGGTGAGGCAGATCAAAGGGAGAGGCAGGGTGAGGCAGATCAAAGGGAGAGAGAGGCAGGGTGAGGCAGATCAAAGGGAGAGAGGGGCAGGGTGAGGGAGATCAAAGGGAGAGAGAGAGAGGCAGGGTGAGGGAGATCAAAGGGAGAGAGTGGCAGGGTGAGGCAGATCAAAGGGAGAGAGTGGCAGGGTGAGGCAGATCAAAGGGAGAGGGAGCAGGGTGAGGGAGATCAAAGGGAGAGAGAGGCAGGGTGAGGGAGATCAAAGGGAGAGAGAGGCAGGGTGAGGCAGATCAAAGGGAGAGAGGGGCAGGGTGAGGCAGATCAAAGGGAGAGAGGGGCAGGGTGAGGCAGATCAAAGGAGAGAGAGGCAGGGTGAGGGAGATCAAAGGGAGAGAGGGGCAGGGTGAGGCAGATCAAAGGGAGAGAGAGGCAGGGTGAGGGAGATCAAAGGGAGAGAGAGGCAGGGTGAGGCAGATCAAAGGGAGAGAGAGGCAGGGTGAGGCAGATCAAAGGGAGAGAGAGGCAGGGTGAGGGAGATCAAAGTGGAGAGAGAGGGTCAGGGTGAGGCAGATCAAAGGGAGAGTCAGGGTGAGGCAGATCAAAGGGAGAGAGAGGCAGGGTGAGGCAGATCAAAGGGAGAGAGGGGCAGGGTGAGGGAGATCAAAGGGAGAGAGAGGCAGGGTGAGGGAGATCAAAGGGAGAGAGGGGCAGGGTGAGGGAGATCAAAGGGAGAGAGGGGCAGGGTGAGGCAGATCAAAGGGAGAGAGGGGCAGGGTGAGGCAGATCAAAGGGAGAGGGGGGCAGGGTGAGGGAGATGAAAGGGAGAGAGAGGCAGGGTGAGGCAGATCAAAGGGAGAGAGAGGCAGGGTGAGGCAGATCAAAGGGAGAGAGGGGCAGGGTGAGGCAGATCAAAGGGAGAGAGGGGCAGGGTGAGGCAGATCAAAGGGAGAGAGAGGCAGGGTGAGGGAGATCAAAGGGAGAGAGGGGCAGGGTGAGGCAGATCAAAGGGAGAGAGAGGCAGGGTGAGGGAGATCAAAGGGAGAGAGAGGCAGGGTGAGGCAGATCAAAGGGAGAGAGGGGCAGGGTGAGGCAGATCAAAGGGAGAGAGAGGCAGGGTGAGGGAGATCAAAGGGAGAGAGAGGCAGGGTGAGGCAGATCAAAGGGAGAGAGAGGCAGGGTGAGGGAGATCAAAGGGAGAGAGGGGCAGGGTGAGGCAGATCAAAGGGAGAGAGGGGCAGGGTGAGGCAGATCAAAGGGAGAGAGAGGCAGGGTGAGGCAGATCAAAGGGAGAGAGAGGCAGGGTGAGGGAGATCAAAGGGAGAGAGGGGCAGGGTGAGGCAGATCAAAGGGAGAGAGGGGCAGGGTGAGGCAGATCAAAGGGAGAGGGGGGCAGGGTGAGGGAGTACAACACTACTCAGCTTCACGTTGTAAATACCTGTGGTTGGTGTATGGCGCCCAGCGAGCTAAGCCTTTACTCTCTCTCTCTCTCTCTCTCTCTCTCTCCCTCTCTCCCCATTCTCTGTCCTCCCCATCTATCTAATCATCTATTCACCTTTATCTCTCTATCTCCTGCCCACAATAACACGTTACCTTCTCTCAGCACATCTCCGAGGGCCCGACACACACACTCACCTGAGGAAAGAAATTATTTGTTAGTTTAGAATATACAGTATAAGGTAAACAAAGTTCACCTGAAGATTAGACACCTTAGTTTATCTCACCTGATGATAACACCCTAGCGCTACCTGTGTGGGTTAGAAGGTAAGGTAAGGTAAGGTAATAACAACAACACCAACATTACGATGTTATTTACTTAGACTTTAGCAAAGCGTTTGACAGAGTACCGCATCAGAGGCTTCTGAGAAAAATTAAGGCTCATGGTATCGAGGGGAAAGTTTTAAATTGGATAAAATCATGGCTCACCGATAGAACGCAGAGGGTCAGCGTAGATGGTGTTAAATCTGAGTGGGGTCGTGTAACAAGTGGGGTTCCCCAGGGGTCAGTACTAGGCCCACTCTTGTTCATAATCTACATAAACGATCTAGATACTGGGATCAGCAGTGACATAAGCAAGTTTGCGGATGACACCAAAATAGGGCGGCAGATTAATTCAGGGCAGGATGCAAATGCATTACAGGAGGATCTAAATAAACTGCAGGGGTGGTCTGAAAAATGGCAAATGAAATTCAACACCAGCAAGTGCAGCTTACTTATTATTGGAAGAACAAATACTGTCAATGTATACAGCCTTAATAACATCAACCTAGAGAAGTCGACTTATGAAAGAGACCTAGGGGTACTTGTAAGCCCGGACCTACGGCCTAGAAAACAGTGCGTTAATGTTCGAAATAAGGCAAACAGAGTATTGGGTTTTATATCTAGAAGTGTAAGTAATAAGAGTGCAGAGGTCTTATTGCAACTATATCTTGCTCTAGTCAGGCCGCACCTCGATTATGCGGTTCAGTTCTGGTGCCCTTATTATAGAATGGATTGGATATCAATTTACTAGAGTCGGTGCAGCGAAGAATGACGAAAATGATTCCGGGACTTAGAAACCTTCCATATCAGGATAGGTTAAAGAAACTAAACTTGCATTCCCTAGAAAGACGAAGAGTGCGGGGAGATATGATAGAAGTATTCAAGTGGGTGAAAGGAATCAATAAAGGTGATATAGATAAAGTTCTTATAATATCCGAGCAGGATAGGACTCGGAACAACGGATTCAAGTTGGATAAGTTTAGGTTTAGGAGGGAGATAGGAAGGAACTGGTTTACAAATAGGGTGGTGGACGAGTGGAACAAGCTTAGCAACTTTGTAGTAAGTGCTGGAACGCTGGAGAGTTTCAAAGGGAGGCTAGACAGATTCATGGATGATAGAGAGTGGTAGTAACTCTCGACAGGAGCTGCCATGCACAGGCCAACCGGCCTATTGCAGACTCCTTATTTTCTTATGTTCTTATGTTAAAACACCAAATGACACTATCAAGAGACTCTGGCTCATTGTATCATGAACTTTGTAATTACTACATTGAACCAGGGTGCTTGAGGACATTCTTGCTGTTTATCCAAAATTTGGTGCTGATCCACACTGATTAGTCTTCCATTAGAACATGACTTGTACTGTGTATGAACCTCTGTCCTGCGTGGTAGTGGGAAGTGCTACCACCCTCAGTGTCAAGAACTCACTGAATTACTCCCAATAGACAAACTGTACTACAAGCTTTGTTAATAAATTTGTTAAACTAAAACTCGGAGGAACAAGATCACTAAATACGTCCCAATAACCGGTACTTATATAACTCACTTATAAGATCAAATTAAATGTATTAACTGTAAAGTAACTTAATAATAGAGCGACATGATGTAAGAGTTACTTTACAACTTATAATAAATAAATAAATACAATAATAAACTAATAAAACCTGAATAAACAAAATAAATATAAATAAATAAATAAATAAACTATAAAAATACTTAAATAAAATCAATATAATAGAAAATAAAAAATAAAATAAATAAATAAATAAATAAATACAAATCCTTCACAACAAAAGGAAAAAATAAAAGACTAAACGTATTTATTTTCTCTAAACCATTAAAGTCTTAATTTGTGAATGAGGGGGGGGGGAGGGGGGAGGGGGAGGGGGAGGGGGTCAGGTGAGGGTGAGGGGGTCAGGTGAGGGCGAGGGGGGAGGGAGGGAGTGGTAAGGAGGGGATATACGCCATGTTTGTTTACAAGAGACTCAGTACACGTGAGTATTACCACAGACTCACACTAACTGGTGACTCACTGGGTGGAGGATAAGAGCCTCCTGTCATAAGAGAGAGAGAGAGAGAGAGAGAGAGAGAGAGAGAGACAGAGAGAGAGAGAGAGAGAGACGTCAATTTACTCCTGTATGGCCACGGGAACCTTACCACTCTCTCTCTCTCTCTCTATATAGTGCGCCGGGCGGTGGGTCAAGAACTACAGCGCTCACAAAGAAAGGAATGGGCGGCTGGAAATAACACGGTGTGTGTGTGTGTGTGTGTGTGTAGACGGGAAATGGTTACTACAACAACAACATCAACAAACACACTCACTTAACCACAGTTATATTCACACATAACAAGTAAATTAAACCTAACCTAACCTAACCTAACCTAACCTCACCTCACCTAACCTAACCTAACCTAACCTAACCTAACCCAACCTAACCTCACCTCACCTAACCTAACCTAACCTCACCTAACCTCACCTCACCTCACCTAACCTAACCTAACCTAACCTAACCTAACCTAACCTAACCATATACTATAACGTCAGGTAATAATATACTATCCTATAATTAATCAGGTAGAATATAAGTCAAAAATATCCCCTCCCTCTGTTGTCTACAATGATGGGAAATACAACAACACCTGATTAATTAAATACCTCAGGTGTTAGTAAGATCAATTATTATTAAAAATCTCTCTCTCTCTCTCTCTCTCTCTCTCTCTCTCTCTCTCTCTCTCTCTCCCCAGTATGGATCAGTAGGCCCGCTGCAGTTTCCTCCATTCTTATGTTCTTTCTGTCTTTCTCTCTGTCTGTTTGTCTGTCTGTCTGTCTCTCACCCTTCCCTGCCTCTCTCTCTCTCTCTTGTTTTTTCCTTACAGCATCACACATCATCACCACAACATCATCACTGCAGCATCACCACAGCATCACCCATCATCACTACAGCAACATCACTACAGCATCACCGCCACAGCAGCATCACCAAAGCATCACCCATCATCACTACAGCATCATCACTACAGCATCACCGCCACAGCAGCATCACCACAGCATCACCCATCATCACCACAGCATCACCACTACAGCATCACCACTACAGCATCACCGCCACAGCATCACCACTACAGCATCACCACTACAGCATCACCGCCACAGCATCACCACAGTATAATCTCCTTCATCTCCCGGACATTCCCCATCTCCAAGGAGGTAATCACTTACTCCCATCTATATCATTTCTTTTGTGTGTGTGTCTCTCTCCCTCACCTGTGTCCCTCACCTCCCTCCCTCACCCCCTTACCTCCCCTCCCTCCCTCACCCCCTTACCTCCCCTCCCTCCCTCACCTGTGTCTCTCCCCTCCCTCCCTCATCTCCCTCCCTCACCTGTATCCCTCACCTCCCTCCCTCACCTGTGTCCCTCCCCTCCCTCCCTCACCTGTGTCCCTCCCCTCCCTCCCTCACCTGTATCCCTCACCTCCCTCCCTCACCTGTGTCCCTCCCCTCCCTCCCTCACCTGTGTCCCTCCTCATTACACCTCCCCGCTGCTGGGTCATCCATTATCGCCTGTCACCCCTTCCCCCATCATCATCCCTCCTACTGACCGTCCACGACCCTCCCTCCCCCCTTCCCTCCCCCTCTCTCTACCTCCCCCTCTCTCTACCTCCCTCCCTCCCTCTACGACTCTTTCCTTCCTCCCTCCTCATACCTCTCCCTTACCCGTCCTTCTAGCCCCCCCCCCTACCCTCACCCTCCCCCTCCCTCCCTCCCCTCCCCTCCTCCTATAAGACTTCCCTCACCTCCTCCTCCTTCTTCTTCCTCTTCCTTCCTTCCCTCCATCATCTTCTATACCACCCAATCACACACCACCACCATCACTACCATGACAATAACCACTACCACAACTACTACCACCATCGCCACAACCACCAACCACGACTTGAGAGTAAAAAAAAATCCTAATCCCCCCTCCCCCTACACACCCCTCCCTCCCCTACACACCCCCTCCCCCTACACACCCCTTCCCCCTACACACCCCTCCCCTACACACCCCTTCCCCCTACACACCCCTTCCCCCTACACACCCCTTCCCCCTACACACCCCTCCCCCTACACACCCCTCCCCTACACACCCCTCCCCCTACACACCCCTCCCCGTACACCTGCCCTGTGGCCCATCACCTGAGATAAGTCACTAATTACACCATCGTCTACCTTGATGACCGAACAGTATATTGCTTCCCATAAGTCAACCTCACGTGTATGTATGTGTGTATGTATGTATGTATGTATGTATGAATGTAATCACAGGTACACAGGTAAGACTCAGGTAATATAATGATAAATAAAACAGACCAATTCAGGGCTAAATAAATCTAACCTCCCCTGCCCTCCCCTCCCCTAACCTACCCTAGCACTAGTAAGCCACAGCCCAGCTTCTTCAGTCCTTGAATAATAAAGATTTAATCGGTAATCAGGCCAACGTGTGTGTGGGGAGGGGGTGGGGAGGAGGATGGAGTAAGGGGGGGGAGAAGGGGGAGGGGAGATAGGGGGAGAGAGAGAGAGAGAGAGAGAGAGAGAGAGAGAGAGAGAGAGAGAGAGAGAGAGAGATCAACTACGCTATTTCCCAACCTATATTTATAATCACTTTACCTGAACCATTCTACACCTGTAATATTTTTTTATATTTGTTTGTTTACTTCAAGGAACCAGTTAACCTTTCCAGTATATATAACCATTACCTTATTATTAATGGTATTTACCTGACGGAGAAGAAATAGGTAAGAGTCAGCGATGGTCACGAATAATAATAATAATAATAATAATAATAATAATAATAATAATAATAATAATAATAATAATAATAATAATAATAATAATAATAATAATAATAATAAAAATAATAATAATAATAATAATAATAATAATAATAATAAAATAATAATAAAAATCATAATAATAATAATAATAATAATAATAATAATAATAATAAAAATAATAATAATAAAAAAATAATAATAATAATAATAATAATAATAATAATAATAATAATAATCAATTGAGAGAAAAATACAGGAAATGCTTTAATTTTTTGTGTTAATGAAGAATTTTTTTTATGGGAGTAAAGTTTTGAAGAAGCGAGGGAAGGGAGGGGGTGAAGGGAGGGGGTGAGGGGGTGAAGGGAGGGGGGTGAGGGGGTGAAGGGAGGGGGGTGAGGGGGTGAAGGGAGGGGGGGTGAGGGGGTGAAGGGAGGGGGGTGAGGGGGTGAAGGGAGGGGGTGAGGGGGTGAAGGGAGGGGGTGAGGGGGTGAAGGGAGGGGGGTGAGGGGGTGAAGGGAGGGGGGTGAGGGGGTGAAGGGAGGGGGTGAGGGGGTGAAGGGAGGGGGGTGAGGGGGTGAAGGGAGGGGGTGAGGGGGTGAAGGGAGGGGGGTGAGGGGGTGAAGGGAGGGGGGTGAGGGGTGAAGGGAGGGGGTGAGGGGGTGAAGGGAGGGGGGTGAGGGGGTGAAGGGAGGGGGTGAGGGGGTGAAGGGAGGGGGGGTGAGGGTTGAGGTGAAGGGAGGGGGTGAGGGTTGAGGTGAAGGGAGGGGGGTGAGGGGGTGAGGGGAGGGGGGTGAGGGGGTGAAGGGAGGGGGGTGAGGGGGTGAAGGGAGGGGGGTGAGGGGGTGAAGGGAGGGGGGTGAGGGGGTGAAGGGAGAGGGGTGAGGGGGTGAAGGGAGGGGGGGTGAGGGGGTGAAGGGAGAGGGGTGAGGGGGTGAAGGGAGAGGGGTGAGGGGGTGAAGGGAGGGGGTGAGGGGGTGAAGGGAGGGGGGTGAGGGGGTGAAGGGAGGGGGGTGAGGGGGTGAAGGGAGGGGGGTGAGGGGGTGAAGGGAGGGGGGTGAGGGGGTGAAGGGAGGGGGGTGAGGGGGTGAAGGGAGGGGTGAGGGGGTGAAGGGAGGGGTGAGGGGGTGAAGGGAGGGGTGAGGGGGTGAAGGGAGGGGGGTGAGGGGGTGAAGGGAGGGGTGAGGGGGTGAAGGGAGGGGTGAGGGGGTGAAGGGAGGGGTGAGGGGGTGAAGGGAGGGGGGTGAGGGGGTGAAGGGAGGGGTGAGGGGGTGAAGGGAGGGGGGTGAGAGGGTACGGGGAGGAGGGGTGATGGAGGTAGGGTTGGGTCGTGCTTACCTGTGGGTAATTTAATGACGACCGACTTGCCTTACCTTGTCTTGTCTTGCCTCCCTCCCTCCCTCCCTTCCCTCCCTTCCCTCCCTCCCTCCCTTCCCTCCTACCACCTCCAGTTCTCCTACCTCCAATCTTCCTCCAATACTCCTCCCTACAACTCATCTTAATCCCCCCTCCCCCCCTGACCCAGCAGACGAGGTAAGGAATGTTATCCCTCCCCTCACCCCCACCCACCCACCCCCCACAACTCAATCTCAAGCCCATACCTACCCATGAAACACCTCTACCACCCCCCCCCTCTCTGGTTGTGGGTGGTGGTGAGCGGTAGTTTGGTGGTAGAGGTGATGTTAATGGCGGTAGTCACTGGTTGTGGGTGGGTAATGGGGCGTTACAGTGGGTGGTAGAGTGGGCGGTACAAATGGGTGGCGGTAGTGGGTGGTGAAAGGAGTAGGTATGGGTGGCGAGGCGTGACGAGACTGATGAAAGTGAAACTGATGAAACACACACACACACACACACACACACACACACACGACGGGCCAGATAAAAGACAGACAGACAGACAGACAGACAGACCAAACAACACCTCACCTCTCACCTAAATTTTCGGTCAAAGAAAAAAAGAACAATAGGACCTCATTAACCTCCCCCCCCCTCTAATCTACTGTATTCAAAGGTCACAGGTGTGTAGGGGGGGGGCAGGTGAGGACAGGTGAGAGGAGGTGAGGGAGACAGGTGAGGTGAGGGGGGAAGCACATTGAGGTCAGATCAGGTCACACAATAGGTCGGGAGGATAACAACAACGAACAGGCCACAACCCCAATCTCTTGTGACCTCGATTCAGGGTCACGTCTTGTCCTTTGACCTCCCGTGACCTGGGGTACTGAACACCTGGGCAGCTTCATCTGATTCCGTCTTATTAATTCATGAAGAACAGGTACAGGTAGAGATAGATAGATAGATTACAGTAGTTACATGCGTAGGTACAGGTACAAAATTAGGTAGACACAATCTATTAATTAATGGACAACAGGATAGGCATTACAGGTACAGGTATCAAGTTAATTAACACAGAAGTACAGGTGAAGGTAGATTTATATATGCCAATTAATTAATTCACTTACAACAAACAAAACAAAAAATTCCCAACACAACAACACAACACAAACACAACACAACACAAACACAATCAATTACTACAAAAGACGAAACACTGCCCCCTCCAAAAAACTATTACATTCCTTCTCTCGTGATAAAGAAAAAAAATATATCAAACTAAATCAAGATTATCTCAGAGTGAACCAATATTACCTCAGTGTTGGTCAGTAGCGAGAACCGGTCTGTGAAACGTGGATGACCTACACACACACACAGTTTGTATATTTTCAGCCACCGTTTATTGTTATTAATATTATTACACACAAAAGCTGAAACTGATTACTTTAACGCCAATGATAAGATGAAACACCGTAGCTACTTAATACTATAAGAAACACTGCAGCTACTTCAAACTACAGGAAAGGAACACTGCAGCTACTTCAAACTACAGGAAAGGAACACTGCTGCTGTTCTTAAAAACTATTGTCACTCACTCACTCTGTGTTCGTCTGGCTAAATAAAAGGCTCAATAACAAAATGATAACAGGTGAAGAATTACTGCCTACCCCTCACTTGTACCTCCCCCTACCCTTTACCTGCCCCCTCACTTGTACCTACCCCCCCCCCTTTACCTCCCCCCTCACTTCCACCCCCTACTCTCACCTTCCCCCCTGTCACTTGCACGTCTCCCCTACCCCTCCCCCCTCCTTCCTGAATTACCAAAGGGGTGGGGGGTGGGTGGGGGGGGGGGTGGGTATCAGTGGCCTGGAACAAGTGAAAGTCGAGTTATAATTAGTTCTCCAGGGCGGATTACCTCCCCCCACCCCCCTCCTCCTCCTTGTGCCATTTGGAGAAGCACTTAGTGGAGGAGGAGGAGATAATGAAGCGTCCCTTTAGTGTGACTTGGGGTGCTTCTCTCTCTCTCTCTCTCTCTCTCTCTCTGCATGTGAGAGAGAGAGAGAGAGAGGAAAAATACAATAGATGAAACAAAGAAAATAAAAAATGAAGAGAGAAAGAGAGATGAAAGAAAGACATAGCGACACACACACAATAGTTTAAAAGACTAAAAGGTGAAGGAAAATGTCTTGGGCTGACGTCACAACACCAAAAGGCTCTCTCTCTCTCTCTCTCTCTCTCTCTCTCTCTCTCTCTCACCAGGGTACAAACACCGTGATGGACTACATTCTTCAGACAGCTGAATATTCTTCCACCGATTCATCCATCACAGAGAGCTGATGGACTGACCCTCTGTTGGTGTGGGGGTGTGGGGCGTTGAGTGGGGGGTGTGGGGCGTTGAGTGGGGGGTGTGGGGCGTTGAGTGGGGGGTGTGGGGCGTTGAGTGGGGGTGTGGGGCGTTGTGTGGGGGGTGTGGGGCGTGGTATGGGGGGGTGTGGGGCGTTGAGGGGGGGGTGTGGGGCGTTGTGTGGGGGTGGGGGCGTTGTGTGGGGTGTGGGTGGGGGGGGTGTGGGGACGTTGAGTGGAGGGTGTGGGGCGTTGACTGGGGGGTGTGGGGCGTTGAGTGGGGGGTGTGGGTCGTTGAGTGGAGGGTGTGGGGCGTTGAGTGGGGGTGTGGGACGTTGAGTGGGGGGTGTGGGGCGTTGAGGGGGGGGGTGGGGCGTTGAGTGGGGGTGTGGGGCTTTGAGTGGGGGGGGTGGGGCGTTGAGTGGGGGGGGGTGGGGGCGTGAGGGGGGGTGTGGGGCGTTGAGTGGGGGGTGTGGGGCGTTGAGTGGGGGGTGTGGGGCGTTGAGTGGGGGGTGTGGGGCGTTGAGTGGGGGTGTGGGGCGTTGAGTGGGGGGTGTGGGGCGTTGAGTGGGGGGTGGGGCGTTGAGTGGGGGGTGTGGGGCGTTGAGTGGGGGGTGTGGGGCGTTGAGTGGGGGTGTGGGGCGTTGTGTGGGGGTGTGGGGCGTTGAGTGGGGGGTGTGGGGCGTTGAGTGGGGGGGGTGGGGGGCGTTGAGTGGGGGGTGTGGGGCGTTGAGTGGGGGTGTGGGGCGTTGTGTGGGGGGTGTGGGGCGTTGTGTGGGGCGTTGAGTGGGGGGTGTGGGGGCGTTGTGTGGGGGGTGTGGGGCGTTGAGTGGGGGGTGTGGGGTGTGGGGCGTTGAGTGGGGGGTGTGGGGCGTTGTGTGGGGGTGTGGGACGTTGTGTGTGTGAGAGAGAATAAAAGAGAAAGAACAAATGAATGAAACAAAAAACACTAAAACACACACACCTATCTCCCCCCCCCCCCACACACCTGAGATGACAATAACTAACCAATTACTAACAAACATACGAGACCAAATCATCATAAAAACGCCTGTAAGACTAACCACACACACACGACAAAAACAAACACACAAGGACACATACACACACGGACATTCCATTAATAAAAGCGAGACGTAAGGGCGGTCAAGAACGAACCCCTAATAAAAACAGACTTAAGGAAATTGATAAAAATGTAACCACGAACGACCCAGAAAAACCCACAAACGCGGGAGATGATTTTAATAACTTTTGACCTGAATAAATAATAATAATAATAATAAATACGATTAATAATGATAATAATAATAATAAAACAAAAGATTAATAAAAAACATAGAATAAATCTTTAGATAGTAATAATTAACAATGACCCAGATCTCTTCAGTAAGTGACCTTTGACCTCATATACTGTAATAGGAGTTTAATAAAGGTTATATAACAAAAGATATATAAATAGATGTATTAATTGGTTATATTATTCCTCAGGTAGTTAATTAATGACTAATTTGACCTCATGTGACCCCGTGACCTCTAAATGACCGGGTACAAACACACACACACTTCTGTACATAGCCTTCCACACACTCTATTCCCCCCTCAAAAAACCCACACACTCCCTCCTCCCCAAAACACACACTTCAAACCCCACATCCTCCAAACACGCACTCTCCCTCTCTCAAAACACACCCTACTCCCCATCTACCCAAGGGGGAAGTAATGCCCCCGACACAAACTATGGAGAGAGAGAGAGAGAGAGAGAGAGGTCACACCACTTAGGATGGCAGAAGGTAAAGGACATACAATACCTTGTTATCATAGCGACTTATGGCTGCTAACAACGCGACGCACACACACACACACACACTTGGGGCTGGCCGGTGAAGTGCGGCGCGCATAATTTTCCTAGTACACGTGACTGGTGAACGCACTAAACACACACCCGGGACAGACTCCGTGAACGCATTGATTACACATAATGAAAAAAAACTTCACTGAACGCAGACCAACTTTTGAGAACTTAGGGGTGATACACAGCCTAGACAAGTGAACGCTAGTCGGCAGCGTTGAGCCCGACCTGGTGAACACTGCTGTTTAGAGAACTCACTGTGAACCAAGCCTCTCTGGGAGTATCCTTGTGTGAACGCGGCAGGCGGGATCACAGGCAACATGTGAACGACCATTGGTTAAGTGATTCGCCAGGACTACAGCAGCCAGCGTGTGGGGACCCAGAGAGAACACTAACTGTCTCACAGCTGATGGAGAACGCGGACGGTGTGATAAACAGAAGAGAACGCTGGATCTGGTACCTGTAGGTGAACGCTTCCAAGCGCCGTAACAGGTAAAGAACGCCACCTAACAGTGTACTGAACACGATCGCTCTCACACAGGCAGGAGAACGCAACTAGTTTTGTGAATGCAACTAGTGGTGAACGCGACCACCGCCATTTATACAGGTGAACGCGGCCTGTATCACATAGAGGCAGGTGAACGCTTCCAGCACCAGTGAGCGCGGCAGCTTGCCAGTCTGCAGAACTGAACCTGAATCATCAGTGCAAGTGAATACTTCCAGTCCCACAGACGCAAGTAAACGCGGGCCAGCCAGGCAGTCTGCAGAACGCGGCCTGTATCATAAACGCAGGTGAACGCAGCCAGCCGGAGGAGGACCCGGGGCCGGGCCGGGTGGTGGTGCCATTGCTGAAGATGGCGACCAGACCACGCGAATTAAACCATTTGATTTATACATTACAAATGCTACATAAACATATTTTGAAATCGAATTCGTACTTAAAGGGCTCGAGCCGCGGTGGCCAGACGCCGCTACGAGGCCCCGGCGTAGTGGTCATTTTGGTGTGGCCGACGGACACGTTTAGGTCCCTGCCGACTCGTTTTTCCGACTGGCTCTAAGTGCTGGGGAGCCGGGACTCTACACTGATTTAGCATATCTTGCCTAATAAGGATGAAACGGGGGAGTTTTTGACAACGGATTCGTTAAATTTTGGAAGCTTCTTCGTGACAGCTGATCTAGAGGCCTAAAATGCTATTGGTGTGGACCGTGAAGCGTTTGGTCAGGATCGAGAGAATTAAGCAAATAATGAGAACCCATACTGTCTTGTTTTGTGCACCAGTTGCCAGCGGCTGCCATCCCTCCACACGCCGGGTTTAAACGCTATGCACCTTCCTCGGGTTTATTTCGGCCGCCTTTCATCCCATACCACAGTTCAGGCGATATTTCACGGAGGCAAATAAATCTGTACAAAGTCTCTAAGTGTATCCATTAAACTATGACATTACAAACACTGTCATCTGGGGGAGAAAAACGCGTAACAATTGACAACATGGCAGCATGTACGGTGCTGGCGGCGCTGGGACAGGCGAACGAAACGACATGGGAGCACAATCTCTGCCCGCACACTCATTCATGTCTGCGACCAGATTGTTCAATTACCGACCAAATTCTACCTTACAGTGAGAGAGCAATTTTACCTTTTAATAAACTGACTAAAAGTATTTTATTCTTAGGAGAATATTTCAGCGAAGATAGGGTAAACTGTGGCAGAAATTTGCTAAGGAGTTGAGGTAGGGAGGCGGGCTCAGCGGGGTATAGGAGCTGGCCAGTCCTGAAGACCGGTTGGTTACAGCTCAGCCAGCCAGCCCCGAGAAAATACCGACCGACCAGCCAGCCTTCTTCTCCAACCATCTCCTACACATTTAAAATATCCATCCATACACACATACATACATACATACACACACATACACCCAAACATACATACATACATACACACACACATTTTCAGGTCAATAGTCATCCTCATAAATATACAGACTTTTATTCTGACGTATAAACATAGACATATACATAAACAGACACATGTACACTACCATACATGTATACATACTCATTTATCATGGGTACAGGAGGAAACGTACACACACACACATACCATAAGACGTACACATGAACCCACGTACACATACCGGGAGACATACACACATACAAATCTATACATCCACCTACCTACACCCACCTACCCACCCATCTACACTCATTACCCACCCACATTCTACACCCACCACCCACACCACCCTCCACCCTTCATCCATTCATCCATCTCCACCCACTGATGTGACAGACCCACCCACACCCTGAGGCATCACCTACACTGACCCACCTAATGACACAAATATTATTCTCTTTCAGGAGTGTGAGGGGGGGAAGGGAGGAAGGGGGAAGGGAGGAAGGGTAAGGGGGAAGGGAGGGTAAGGGGGGAGCAGAACAATATGCAACAGGGGGTGTAACTGGTGGTTGATTGTGGTACTGTAATCAGAAAGCGGCCTCACTGATTCATGTATGTGTGTGTGTGTGTGTGTGTGTGTGTGTACCAGAACAGACATGAAGCAAGATACATAACACACTAAAATGGCTGTATTATGTGTATTCATTAAACAGTTTTGCATATAATCTTATTCATACAGGGAGGGTCACCTGAAGATTACCTCCTCCCCTCCAGTCGCTTATTTCACCTGATGATTGAACACCTTAATGCTATATACGTGGGGTTAGGTTAGGTCCTGCCCAGCTACACACACACACACCTGTCCTATACCTGCCAACAACCTTCCATTACCAACACATACACACACACACCTGTCCTACACCTGCCAACAACCACCGATTACCAACACACACCACACCTGCCAACAACCACCCATTACCAACACACACACACACCTGCCAACAACCACCCATTACCAACACACACACACACCTGCCAACAACCACCCATTACCAACACACACACACACACCTGCCAACAACCACCCATTACCAACACACACACACCTGCCAACAACCACCCATTACCAACACACACACACACCTGCCAACACCCACCGATTACCAACACACACACACACCTGCCAACAACCACCCATTACCAACACACACACACACCTGCCAACAACCACCATTACCAACACACACACACACCTGCCAACAACCACCCATTACCAACACACACACACACCTGCCAACAACCACCCATTACCAACACACACACACACCTGCCAACAACCACCCATTACCAACACACACACACACCTGCCAACAACCACCCATTACCAACACACACACACACCTGCCAACAACCACCCATACCAACACACACACACACCTGCCAACAACCACCCATTACCAACACACACACACACCTGCCAAACACCCATTACCAACACACACACACACCTGCCAACAACCACCCATTACCAACACACACACACACCTGCCAACACCACCGATTCCAACACACACACACCTGCCAACAACCACCCTTCAACCACACACACACACACCTGCCAACAACCACCCATTACCAACACACACACACACCTGCCACACCACCCAACACACACACACCTGCCAACACCATACCACACACCACACCTGCCAACAACCACCCATTACCAACACACACACACCTGCCAACAACCACCCATTACAACACACACACACACCTGCCAACAACCACCCATTATCAACACACACACACACCTGCCAACAACCACCCATTACCAACACACACCACACCTGCCAACAACCACCCATTACCAACACACACACACACACCTGCCAACAACCACCCATTACCAACACACACACACACCTGCCAACAACCACCCATTACCAACACACACACACCTGCCAACAACCACCCATTACCAACACACACACACACCTGCCAACAACCACCCATTACCAACACACACACACCTGCCAACAACCACCCATTACCAACACACACACACACCTGCCAACAACCACCCATTACCAACACACACACACACCTGCCAACAACCACCCATTACCAACACACACACACACCTGCCCACCCACCATACCACACACACACACCTGCAACACCACCATTACCAACACACACACACACCTGCCAACAACCACCCATTACCAACACACACACACACCTGCCAACAACCACCCATTACCAACACACACACACACACCTGCCAACAACCACCCATTACCAACACACACACACACCTGCCAACAACCACCCATTACCAACACACACACACCTGCCAACAACCACCCATTACCAACACACACCACAAACCTGCCAACAACCACCATTATCAACACACACACACCTGCCAACACCACCCATACCAACACACACACCTGCCAACAACCACCCATTACAACACACACACACACCTGCCAACAACCACCCATTACCAACACACACACACACCTGCCAACAACCACCCATTACCAACACACACACACACCTGCCAACAACCACCATTACCAACACACACACACCTGCCAACAACCACCCATTATCAACACACACACACCTGCCAACAACCACCCATTACCACACACACACACACCTGCCAACAACCACCCATTACCAACACACACACACACCTGCCAACAACCACCCATTATCAACACACACACACACCTGCCAACAACCACCCATTACCAACACACACACACCTGCCAACAACCACCCATTACCAACACACACACACACCTGCCAACAACCACCCATTACCAACACACACCACACACCTGCCAACAACCACCGATTACCAACACACACCACACCTGCCAACAACCACCCATTACCAACACACACACACACCTGCCAACAACCACCCATTACCAACACACACACACACCTGCCAACAACCACCCATTACCAACACACACACACCTGCCAACAACCACCCATTACCAACACACACACAGCTCGCAACATATACACCTCAGTACGGTATAAAAAGGTTAGCCGTAAATTATCAACAAGGTACTTAATAAAAAATGGTAAAGGTAAAAAAGAACTGAGAGAGAGAGAGAGAGAGAGTAGTAGTAGTAGTAGTAGTAGTAGTAGTAGTAGTAGTAGTAGTAGTAGTAGTAGTAGTAGCGCAGGAGGTGGGGAAAAGGCTTCAGTCGTAATAAACAAGAATTCACAGATGCCATTGCTCTAAGGTACGGTAGGCCAGTAGATGGTTTGCCCTCCCAATGTGTGTGGTTCTTCTTATGACATCGACCAAGCCATGGTGTGCAAGAAAGGGGGCTTCGTCTGCATGAGGCATGACGAAGTAAGGGATCTCACAGCAAATCTACTGAGGGAAATCTGCCACGACGTCATGGTGGAACCGACCCTCCTTCCATTGGACTGTGAGAACCTCTGTCACAGGACTTCAAACACATCCAACGAAGCCCTGTGGACGTCAGAGCTCGAGGATTCTGGATGCGGGGACAGCGAGCCTTTTTTGATATAAGGATTTTCGTACCCATGGCCGCATGTCACCGTAACCTAGCTCTCGACGCTGCACACAGGAGCAACAAGAACAGGACGTATGGGGAGACGATTCAGAACGTTGATCAAGGCAGCTTCACTCCTCTGGTGCTCACAACCTCTGGTGGGATGGGACCAAGTGCAAGATGTTTCTATGCAAGACTCGCGGAGGTGTTATCCGGACAGAAGCAGCAGCCCAGAAGTTATGTTACAGCCTGGATGAGATGTCGACTGTCCTTCTCTCTCCTTAGGTCTGCCGACAACTGTCGCAGATATTGACTAGATGCCGCATAGATCTGCGGCTCAACACAGCTAGGGTAGTTACTTTTGTATTAGGATATATAATTTTAAAGTAATAAAATGACAGCAAAATTGTGGCTATTGGGGGAGGCTGGAGCCCACATTAAAAAAAATAGTAGTAGTAGTAGGCGATGATGCTACGTCAAATATATGGAATCTAATGCTGTTTTATGGTCGGATTCAATGCTGCTAAGTGGGATTCGATGCTATTAAATAAGATTCAATCCTTATAAGTAGAATCCAATCCCTTATAGGTAGATTCCAACCCCTTTAAGTAGAATCCAATCCTTAAAAGTAGAGTCCAATTCCTTATAAGTAGAATTAAATCCCATATAAGTGGAATCCAACCCCAGCCTTTGCACATGAACCCCCATAATGGGTAGATGTCCGTCCCCATAACCCCATAGGTTGAGGGTCTGTCCAGTAATTGTATATAGGGTGTACTTACCCATAAAACCCATTATAGAAGACATTAAATAAAGTCATCTGTAGCCATAAAGTTAGACATAAACTCGGGAAGTTATTACACAGGGGTCTAGGTCATGGCTGAGGGGGGTGAGTGGGTGGGGGGGGTGAAAGGTGGGAAGGAAGAGTAGGAAGGGGGGGATAAATGGAGGGGGTGAAGGGGGGAAGAAAGGGAGGGAGTGAAGGGGGGAGGAGAAACGGACGGGGTGAAGGGTAGGAGAAGACATTAGGTGGAGAGAAGGGGAGGAGAAAGAAAGGATTAGCAAGTAGCGGAGGAAGGAAGGGGCTGTGGAGAAGGAGAAGGAAGGAGTTGGGTGGTAGTGCGTGAAGGAGAGAGAGAGAGAGAGAGAGAGAGAGAGAGAGAGAGAGAGAGAGAGAGAGAGAGAGAGAGAGAGGACCTAGTTCTAGCTGTTAATCCCTTGAGTACGGGGTCCCTTGTGTATGGGGTCCCTTGTGTACGGGGTCCCTTGTGTACGGGGTCCCTTGTGTATGGGGTCCCTTGTGTATGGGGTCCCTTGTGTACGGGGTCCCTTGTGTATGGGGTCCCTTGTGTATGGGGTCCCTTGTGTACGGGCTCCTTGTGTACGGGGTCCCTTGTGTATGGGGTCCTTGTGTATGGGGTCGCCTCTGAGTTGTATAGAATCGTCTGTCTTTAACCAAATAAAATAATTGAAAGTGGCGTCCCCGCAGTGAAGGGGTTAAGTAAACAGTCACACCTGTATTAAGAAAACAATTACACCTGTACTGTTATACCTTAATTATATAAACAATCACACGTTTACTATATCAGGTTAGGTTAGGTTAGGTTAGGTTAACGTCCCCTGACTCACATCTAATCTACCTGAGTCACCTACAGTACAGTTAATTATCTCTCACGTGACTGTTATTGTTGACAGTCACTCCTGTACCAGTCACTCATAGTACCCTTGGTTAACTGTCTCTCTCGTTAAACTGTGTATTAAAGTGTGGAATTTACCAGTTAAGGGAAGCCTCTGTGTGTGTGTGTGTGTGTGTGTGTGGTGACTATAGTGGAACCATACCAATCACCATAATACCAGTCACCAGTCACCATTCTTTTCAATATACAAGTTAAAGATGACTGGTGCTCTCTCTCTCTCTCTCTCTCTCTCTCTCTCTCTCTCTCTCTCTCTCTCTCTCTCTGTTTGCCTCCACCATTTACACAACACACCCACACCAAGGTTATCACCTGACAGACAGACAGACAAGCAAAAGTCAGATTGTACAGAGAGATAGACAGACAGACACAGACAGTGAGCCGATGGCAATAGTCACACAGGCAAAGAACTGGTGGTAACGTGATGCACAGACAGACAGATAGGGAGGGTGACACACAGACAGACAGACAGACAGGGAGGGCGACACAGACAGGGAGGGCGACACACAGACAGACAGACAGGGAGGGTGACACACAGACAGACAGACAGACAGGGAGGGCGACACACAGACTGACAGACAGGGAGGGCGACACAGACAGACATAGAGGCAGGGAGTATGTCTCAGCTCACTGACTGCTGGCTGTGTTGTCTTAGTTCATACACCAGAACCTCCCCCACCTACACCCCCTCTACACTTACCTCTCAACACCTTCCCCATTACACCTACACCTCCCTCCACTACACCCTCACTACACCTTCCCTCTACACCCTCACTACACCTCCCTCCTCGACACCCTCACTACACCTCCCTCCACTACACCCTCACTACACTTCCCTCCACTACACCCTCACTACACCTCCCTCCACTACACCCTCACTACACCTTCCCTCCACTACACACACACAAGCCACTTCAGAATGGTGTCAAGCTTTCGTAATATTAACACAATATTTACACTATATAACTGATCAGCAACGAACGCGATAACAACAACAACATATAAATAATAATAATAAAATAACTAATAATATAACAATAATAATAATACTAAAAATAATATAACAACAACCACCACTACTACTACTTTTTTTACCGTGGCCTCCAGCCTCCCCCAATAGCCACACCTTCGCCACCATTTATTTACCTTAATATTAAATATCCTAATACATAAGAAGCTATCCTATCTGTGTTAAATTAGTTGAGCCGCAGATCTATGGGGCATTCAGTGACTGTAGCCTCATAGTCAATACCTGCAGCAGTTGTCGGAGTAGGGGCAGAAGCTCTCGTTCCCCTGAGGCAGAGCAAAGCCGACCGAAGGAGAGAGAAGGACAGTCGACATCTCATCCAGGCTGTAACATAACTTCTGGGCTGCTGCTTCTGTTCGGAGACCAACTCCGCGAGTCTGGCGTGGAAACATCTTGCACTTGGGCCCATCCCACCAGAGGTTGTGAACACTAGAGGAGTGAAGCTGCCTTGATCAACATTTTGAATTCTCTCCCCATATGCCCTTCTCTTGTCGTTCTCGTTCCTCCTGTGTGCAGCATCGAGAGCTAGGTTACGGTGACAAGCGGCCATGGGATCAAAAATCCTGATGTCGAAGAAGGCTCGCTGTCCCCGCGTCCAGAATCCTCGACTCAGCTATAAAATAAGGGAATTACCTCGACCAATCAACGTTAAGTAAACATTCTCTCTCTCGGGAATGGATCAAGCACTCTAACCGGGAGCAGCGAGAGCCAATCAAAATGTAGAATCATGCGACGTTGAATTTACATTAGCCGATCATCTCACTCCCGAATTCGAATGAGGGGCGGGCGGGTGCACGAGGACTCCGCCACCTAGGGACAGACGCCGCTATCATCTGCCAATCAAAACCCAGGCGGAGTTATCGATCACCAATCACTACCCTGGACTCTGAATGGGGGTACTGGTGAGGGGGAGAGACAGAGAGGGAGAGAGGTAAACAGATGGATAGATAAGTAGATGTCTTGTGAGAGAGAGAGAGAGAGAGAGAGAGAGAGAGAGATGGCAGGCAGGGAGGGAGAGGGAGAGAGAGTGAGAGAGAAGGCAGACAGGTAGCCAGAGACGGAGAGAGACAGATAGACGGACAGACACAGTTGAAATCAGATCGATAGACAGAGAGAAAGACAAACAGACAGAGAGAGGAAGACAGAGACAGAGACAGACAGGCATACATATATACAGACACACACACACACACACGACACACACCTGGTCTTCCTCCCTAAATGCCACACAACGTAAACACCTAGAAAAAGTACAAAAGAGGGCATGCAAGATTATTCTCTCCTCTTCCTACTCCACATATCAAGAAGCGCTCAACACACTGACCCTTTCGACTCTCACTGACCATCACCACGACCTCATCTGCAAATTTGGTAAGAAGCTTCTACACCATCCCCGACACCGGCTCCTACTACCACCTGAGATCCCTAGCCCGAGAATTGCTGTGCGACACCACAACCGCATCCAGCCCATACGAGCACGAACTGATCGCTATAAGAACAGCCCAGTCCCAACCATTGTAAAAATTATCAATAACTTGTAATAAATCAGTGTATTCACTCCCAGTAAACACTACTCCTTGCACTGTCACTATGTTGAAATGAACTGTAGTTTGAGCTTTTCCCCATCTAAGTTATTATATGTCTTATTTGTGTCACTTATGTTACTTGTATATTATTTGTAATTCGTAACCCACTCCCCAAATATGTAACTGTATATTTTCAGCCTTCTGGCTGCCAAGCTCCTTCAATAAACCGTTAATTATTATTATTATTATTATTATCCATTAAGTTATGAAGAAACCTTATTTGTGACACTGAAACAAAATATTTACTTACAATATTACACACGAAACAACAACAACAACAACAACAACAACAACAACAACAACAACAACAACAACAACAACAATAACAGTAACAACAACAACAATAACAACAACAACAACAACAACAGTAACAACAACAACAACAACAACAGTAACAACAACAACAACAACAACAACAACAACACACACAAACCTAATTTATGTATTATGGCCACGAATAATTTACCTGTAGCTGTAATGGTTCTTTGATATATACTGGGATGTGCTTAAACCTATCCATCTATCTACCTATCCATCTATCCATCTATCTCTCTCTCAACCCAAGTGATTTGAACGGAACCTTAAGTAGTTATCTCTCTCTCTCTCTCTCTCTCGATAAAATAATCCAACAATCTTACTTCTCTTTAAGTCATCGATGAAGACAACTTTAAGTCATCGATGAAGCCAATAGTGACTCAGCCTCAGTCATAAACAGTAACTTTACACCACAATTTCAGATCAATTGTGGTAGAAGCAACAATCACCACAGGACAATTGGACAATGACTGTGAAACGTGTCAACAACCCAGAGTAATTTGGTAGTTAGTGTTGTTAACGATCGGGGTAGTAATTCAACCTCTTGTCCTGACTACCAATTCTGGTCTTTAGTTAATCATAACACCCGTTTGAGTGAGTGAGCTGGGGGGGGGGATACAATACCCCCTCCCCCACCCTCTTCCCCCTCTCCAAAAAGGTGGGGGTGTGGTTCGCATACCGAGGCCCCCCCAGTCGACCCAGCTGTCAAGAGGTGCCTGGTTTTACAGTGTTACAAGACATTCACTCAGCGGTATATTCTATCTCTCGATCTGTTAATGGATAAAAATGTTATTATTAATTCTGCTTTAGTTAATCCGATTCTGTTACTTTGGTTAGGTTAGGTTAGGTTAGGTTAGGTTAGGTTAGGTTAGGTTTGGTTAGGTTAGGTTAGGCTAGGTTTGGTTAGGTTAGGCTAGGTTTGGTTAGGTTAGGCTAGGTTAGGTTAGGTTAGGTTAACAATGCTGTGGTGATTTCAATGCCGATTTTAGGTAGTAATCTAAAGAGTAGTTTCTAGGTGACAACACACACACACACACACACACACACACACACACACACACACACACACACACACACACGCACGCGCGCACACACACACACACACACACGCACACACAGGATGACTGATCTCTGTTACGACTTCTGAAGCAGTGGCTGATGGGTGACTTCAACCCTGGTCTGAGTAGTGATCCTGATTGGTTAGGTTAGGTTAGGTTAGGTTAAGTTAGGTTAGGTGCAGGAATAAACACCCTGCTATAATCCTCCTCACCCCCCTCACACACCACACACCCCTACAACCTCCAGATACCCCTCGCCACCCCACCAAACACCCCACCACAATCAACCAAGGCATCAATCAAGGCATCAACCAAGGCGGCATCAACCAAGGCATCAATCAAGGCATCAACCAAGGCGGCATCAACCAAGGCATCAATCGACGGTGTAAATATCAGAGAACCAAAACACATTAACTTGGAAAACTCATTAGTGGCAGAATACCTGAGACCCGGTGCTCACATACCTGCTGCCTACCTCACCTGTCATAAAACTCATGACGAATAAGTGACATGTTTGAGGTATTCTTGATGGTCTGTCTGTCTGTCTGTCTGTCTGTGTCTGTCTCTCTGTCTGTCTGTCTGTCTGTCTGTGTCTGTCTCTCTGTCTGTCTGTGTGTGTGTGTGTTTGTGTATCTCTGTGTCTGTCTGTTAGTCTGTCTCGTTTCTACAAGTTTAAAAAATATATACACTTTTATGTATGTATGTATGTATGTATGTATGTATGTATGTCACAGCTGATTACCCAAACCGTGACAGACACCCCCCCCCCAATATGGCTGACCGAACACCTCAAATGGCTATGTCTAATTCACGTTGTCTTAAAGGAATGTCTGATTGGAGGCACAACAGACTGGTTAAACATATGGTTGACTCAAGACCATAGATGGCTACATGTCTCAACCACTAATGTCTGAAGGA
>CAUDMG010000245.1:982500-1010000 GCA_958450375.1 Homarus gammarus
GAGAGAGAGATAGATCACTATTTAAGGCACCGTTCAATTCACTTTAATTTGCTCTCTCTCTCTCTCTCTCTCTCTCTCTCTCTCTCTCTCTCTCGTGTTCACATTAACCAGCCATCATCATTCATACATTTCCACAATTCATACACAATATAAAACAAACTGTATACATATACGTACACATATTTCTCACTGTCTTGGTTATGTATAAGAAATAGTTGTTCGAATGTTCACTAAATGTTCACATTGTTCAAAAAATTTCAGTTTGTTCACGAGATGTTCATTATATGTCCAGACTTTTCACACTTTGTTCACGAGATGTTCATTAATGTCCAGATTGTTCCAAAAAAAATTTCAGTTTGTTCAAGAGATGTTCATTATATGTTCAGATGATTCTTAGTTTATTCACGAAATGTTCATTAACTATTCAAATTGTTCACGATATGTTCACTAACTCACAGATTGTTCACAAACTATTAATAAAATATTCACAAAAAATCACGATAAGTTCACCAAGAAGTTCATTCATAAGATGTTCAAAATCGTTCATAGATGTTCCCAAAACCGTCCATAAGAATTAAAAACGTTCATAAATGTTAAAAAAAACGTTCATAAGACGGAGTACATACACACATACGTACATACAGATGAATATAACTTTGTAAAATGAATCATAATATATAAGGCAACTCACTACCTTCCTGCCTGTTGATGATACAATGTGGTGAGAAAACATGGCGTCAAAAGCTGCCTGTGACTGTACCTTACCTAACGCTACCTGGGGGAAAGCTAGTTAAAATAAGCTGCCGTATTGAATAACACAAATTACCTCAAATAATTAATAAGAAAACAGAATAAAACACAAACGAACACTACAAAGCCAAAAAACAGATAATTAATAAGAAAATAAAACACCACAAAAACAGACCAAATATATATATAAAAAAAAACAACGTAAAATATTAAACAAGAAAAACAAACAAACACAAACACCTAACAAATGGATAACTGAACAAACACACACACACACACACACTTACGACATGTTAAGTAAGTCAGTAACACTACAGCCTCCTCCCCCTCCCCCCTGCACCCACACACTTAACCTGTACTTAAAAACATGTAAAGTGAGTGAGCGACAAGGCACACTTAACTCTCTCCTCGATAACACTACCTCGATAGCGATAACATAACGAATAACTAACGATAAATATAACCATTACTCCACTTACGGTATAGCCCTTGACGATATAGGAACGACAGAGCGGACAGTAAAGTAAATTAGACTTGCGACAGATGGACGGGTACTGACAGGTGTATAGACAGGTATACAGAGATTAGATTGGACGGGGTAACATTGGAATGATATAATAACGTGATGTATATATGTGGTGTAGCTATGTAATACTGTGTGTTAGTTCACTGTTATATAATGGTGGTGGTCGTGTGGTTGGTTGACAGACAGACAGACAGACATACAGACATACTTTTACGCACACTGAGCACGCACATATATACAGTATACATACTTATACACACACTGAACACACATACACGTAATACCTATATACCTTTAAGCATACTGAACATGCATACATACATACACACAGACACACATGGGCGGAATACATACTTACATACACTGAAAATGTACACATAAATACTTACACGCACGCACACTAAAACACACACACACACACACACCCTTCAGATTTGGATGGTACCCTAAGTAGTGATCCAAACTTACCTCTCTCACTCTCACTCTCTCTCTTACTCTCTCACTCTCTTACTCTCTCTCTCTGTCTCTGTCTCTCTCTCTCTCTCTCTCTCTCTCACTCTCTTACTCTCTCTCTCTCACTCTCTTACTCTCTCTCACTCTCTGTCTCTCTCTCTCACTCTCTCTCTCTCTTCTATTCCCCCAATACCAAGAAACTCACCTGTATAAAGTCCCCAGGTAAACACAAGACATAAAACAAATGAAAGCTTATAATAAACAGATGAATAAATACGTAAAACAAATGTCGATCGCTATAAAATAAAAGTAAAAACACATAAACCAAACCCCCCCCACCAGGAGATAATCAAATTAAATAAATAAATATAAACCGAAAAAAAAAAAACAATAACAAAAAAATCTATAAATAACAAAAAAATAATAAGTTCTTAGGTAATAAATTAAGAAAACAAAAAAACAAAAGAAAATCGGACGGAGCCTCTTAGAATCCTTAAGCAAATGCGATCATACTCGGAAGATCATCAACAAAGTATTCAAAACCTTTCCGACCAAGTTACTCGCGGGTACATAAACTCCCTGGCCCACACCACCGCCCCGCCACCTCACCAGAGTCCAGATACGGGCCGAAATACGTCTCCTTAATGGGTGGACAAGTAGTTTAAGGGGCAATGGGGAGTGGGAAGTGTGACATAGGTCCATTCAAGAGAGAGGGAGGATATGGGGGAACAGCGTATGGCAACATCGGGACCTTCACCTCCAGCTTGGTACGTTGTCTGCCAGTGTTGCCAGATGAGTGCCACAACCTCCACCTCCTCCCGCCTCTTATTTCCAACCCCCTTACCCTCCCGTGCCCTATACACCACCACACACCACCAATAACACCAAATGACTCGATTAACTCTATTTTCTCGATAAGATAAGGCGCTATAGAGGATGGAACACTGGTAGAGGCGTCGGGATGAGGGTTTGATATCCCGTGTTGGCAACGTGGAGGGCAGCAAACGCGGATGGGCACAGGGGGACGCGCCGAGCTGCCGCTAAACCTCTGCTGGGCCTGGCGAAGCTGACTACCCCCCCCTGCCCCAACCCCCCCCCCTGTGCCCGCCTGCCCCAACGCTGCACCAGCATCACCACCACCACCACCATCCTAGCTATCACCATCCTCGTCCATAGCTACCCCAGCATCCTAGCTACCCAGCATCACCACCACCACCATCCTCGTCCATAGCTACCCAGCATCACCACCACCACCATCCTCGTCCATAGCTACCCCAGCATCCTAGCCACCCAGCATCACCACCACCACCATCCTCGTCCATAGCTACCCCAGCATCCTAGCTACCCAGCATCACCACCACCAACATCCTAGCGATCACCATCCTCGTCCATAGCTACCCCAGCATCCTAGCCACCCAGCATCACCACCACCACCATCCTCATCCTTAGCTACCCCAGCATCCTAGCCACCCAGCATCACCATCACCACCATCCTCGTCCACAGCTACCCCAGCATCCTAGCTACCACCATCACCACCACCACCATCCTAGCTACCACCATCACCACCACCACCATCCTAGCTACCACCATCACCTCCAACCTAACTACTACCACCATTACATGAATCACCAACCCAGGCAACAGAACTCCTACCAAACTACAGAACTACCCCCCCCCCCCCCCAGGGCTAAGAGTAAACAGCACCACCTGAAGATTACAACCCCCAGCCTAGTTCACCTGATCATTAACCCCCCCTAGTGCTAACCTAACCTATACCTAACCTAACCTGACCTGACCTAACCTAACCCCCCCGGTAGCGTTAGGGTGTTTAATCATCAGGTGGTCATTAGGCCTTTCCACCTGTCGCCTCGTTGTACCCCAGTACCACCTGTATATAGCCTCTCTCTCTCTCTCTCTCTCTCTCTCTCTCTCTCTCTCTCTCTCTCTCTCCCTCTCTCAGCTGGTAATAGATAAACAACTAAGCCTCCCCCCTTAACCATGATGGCGGCCTAACTTCGCTGTAACTATACTGTAATTGGACACACACACACACAACCCGGCCATATCTACAAGCAACTCACAAGGAATTAATCAAACGACATACATACATACAGCGTGATTTAATTTGGAAAGAAAAACAATAATAAAATACAAACTTTAATTATTATTATTATTATTATTTTATTAACATTATCTCCTAGCAATTAAATTCAGGTAAACACAAAAATATCTTTATAAAAAAAAAGAGAATATCAATTAAATCCTTTCTAAAATAATAATAATAAAAAAAATTACGAAATATTCCACCTTAAACTAATTACGTACACGCAAAATTACGGACGGATACGGATGAACGGACGGACGGAGAGAGACACACGGACTGATAAACCCAAATCATTAAAAGAGAACAAAAAATTAAGATTAAGTTACAACAAATCCTAATTATTTCAGAAACAAGTGATCGAGTGTCAGGAATTTGCATACACACTCTCCTCTCGTCGGTGTGTCGGGCGGCTTACGACCTTCATACACACCCACCCAACGTCGTCGGTTCATTGGTCCCAGCAGAGAGTCTTGCCTAACCGAACCTTACCTTCCGATCACTGAACCCTCGAACCAACGAACCCATAATGAACCATCGAATCACTGAACCCTCGAACCAACGAACCCATAATGAACCATCGAATCACTGAACCCTCGAAACTATGGATGGATTGTAGCTACAGGACACAGGTAGCTACAGGACACAGGTAGCTACAGGACACAGGTAACTACAGGACACAGGTAACTACAGGACACAGGTAGCTACAGGACACAGGTAGCTACAGGACACAGGTAGCTACAGGACACAGGTAACTACAGGACACAGGTAGCTACAGGACACAGGTAGCTACAGAACACAGGTAACTACAGGACACAGGTAACAACAGGACGCAAGTAACTACAGGACACAGGTAACTACAGGACACAGGTAACTACAGGACACAGGTAGCTACAGGACACAGGTAACTACAGGACACAGGTAACTACAGGACATTGGTAACTACAGGACGCAGGTAACTACAGGACACAGGTAACTACAGGACGCAGGTAACTACAGGACACAGGTAACTACAGGACACAGGTAACTACAGGACACAGGTAACTACAGGACACAGGTAGCTACAGGGTGGGATGCATGGATGGATATTTTGAAGGATGGATGAATTTGATGCTGGGTGGATAGGTGTACAGACGGACAGATGGATAGATAAATAATTGGATAGATAAATAATTGGATAAACAAATGGATATATGTACGAGTGAATGGATGGATGGATGACTGGGTGAATGAATGGATGGATGACTGGGTGAATGAATGGATGACTGAGTGAGTGAATGGATGGATGGATGGATGACTGGGCGAGTGAATGGATGGATGGATGACTGGGTGAATGAATGGATGGATGGATGACTGGGTGAATGAATGGAAGACTGAGTGAGTGAATGGATGGATGGATGACTGGGTGAATGAATGGAAGACTGAGTGAGTGAATGGATGGATGGATGACTGGGTGAATGAATGGATGACTGGGTGAATGAATGGATGACTGGGTGAGTGAATGGATGGATGGATGACTGGGTGAATGAATGGAAGACTGAGTGAGTGAATGGATGGATGGATGACTGGGTGAATGAATGGATGGATGGATGACTGAGTGAGTGAATGGATGAACAGATTAATAGATAGATGGATGGACAGGTAGAAAATAAATCAACACACCTGACAGGTAAGCTTCAACACGGCTGACAGGTAAGCTTCAACACACCTGACAGGTAAGCTTCAACACAGGAATTTGCCTATCTAATTAAGGGAGAGTCAGCTACGGTAGGAGGGGTTCATGTGACCCTCTTATTATTATTTATTACCAGAAGCAGTGTACAGGTGTAATGTGTACAGGTGTAATGTGTACAGGTGTAATGTGTACAGGTGTAATGTGTACAGGTGTAATGTGTACAGGTAGAACAGCTTACACACAATGCAACACACCAATTTATGCCCACGGACAAAATTTTATCCAACACGCTGTTATATATTACTGAAGGGTCCTGGGTTCGATCCCCTGTAGGAGTGAAGGATGAGTTACTGCTCCTCCTCGTTCTTCATGTATAGTAGAGGTGACAGATCCCCCATATAGGAAAAAAATTGCTATTTATGACTTTTTATTTCCCCTCCTCTTTCCCCTTCCCTCCCCCTCTTCTACCCCCTCCCCTTCTCTCCTTTACCCCCTTCCCCCCCCCTCCTCTACGTCCCTTTAGTATTATAAGAGACCACTAGATGGGGCAGCTTAAAGGGGGTGTGGTGGTGTGTGTGGTTTGGTGTGTGTGTGTGTGTGTGTGTGTGTGTGTGTGTGTGTGTGTGTGTGTGTGTGTGTGTGTGTGGTGTGTGGTGTGTGTGTGTGGTGTGGTGTGTGTGTGTGGTGTGTATGTGTGTGGTGTGTGTGTGTGTGTGTGTGTGTGTGTGTGTGGTGTGGTGTGTGTGGTGTGTGTGTGTGTGGTGTGGTGTGTGTGGTGTGTGTGTGTGTGTGGTGTGTGTGTGTGTGTGTGTGTGTGTGTGTGTGGTGTGGTGTGTGGTGTGTGTGTGTGGTGTGGTGTGTGTGTGTCGTCTGCTGAGTAAACACCCTAAAGTTACCTGGAGGGTTAGGTTAGGTCAGGTTAGGTTAGGTTAATGTTACAGTATTTAGCCTAAAAATAAAAGAAGCTGGGGTGCCTATTCTTCATGTAATCCCAGTCATGTTCTTCATCGCCAATCACACACACACGAGAAACAGCACCCAGGTAGGTAATTAAGAGTTGAGTGGATACAGGTGTGGCAGGTGTGTCAGTAAAGGCTTCCTCGTGGGTAATGGCGATAAAACTTGGATGGATGGAGAGCAATTACGTCATAAAATACACAATAAATAGGACGTCATCAACACAAAACCCGCAACACACGTCTCTTTAATACGTCACCAACACAAAACCCGCAACACTCGTCTCTTTAATACGTCAACAAACACAAAACCCGCAACACACGTCTCTTTAATACGTCACCAAACACAAAACCCGCAACACTCGTCTCTTTAATACATCACCAAACACATAAACCCGCAACACACGTCTCTTTAATACGTCACCAACACAAAACCCGCAACACACGTCTCTTTAATACGTCACCAACACAAAACCCGCAACACTCGTCTCTTTAATACGTCACCAACACAAAACCCGCAACACACGTCTCTTTAATACGTCACCAAACACATAAACCCGCAACACACGTCTCTTTAATACGTCACCAAACACATAAACCCGCAACACACGTCTCTTTAATACGTCACCAAACACATAAACCCGCAACACACGTCTCTTTAATACGTCACCAACACAAAACCCGCAACACTCGTCTCTTTAATACGTCAACAAACACAAAACCCGCAACACACGTCTCTTTAATACGTCACCAAACACAAAACCCGCAACACACGTCTCTTTAATACGTCACCAACACAAAACCCGCAACACACGTCTCTTTAATACGTCACCAAACACATAAACCCGCAACACACGTCTCTTTAATACGTCACCAAACACATAACCCGCAACACACGTCTCTTTAATACGTCACCAAACACAAAACCGCAACACACGTCTCTTTAATACGTCACCAAACACATAAACCCGCAACACACGTCTCTTTAATACGTCACCAAACACATAAACCCGCAACACACGTCTCTTTAATACGTCACCAACACAAAACCCGCAACACACGTCTCTTTAATACGTCGTCAAACACATAAACCGCAACACACGTCTCTTTAATACGTCACCAAACACATAAACCGCAACACACGTCTCTTTAATACGTCACCAAACACATAAACCCGCAACACACGTCTCTTTAATACGTCACCAAACACATAAACCGCAACACACGTCTCTTTAATACGTCACCAAACACATAAACCCGCAACACACGTCTCTTTAATACGTCACCAAACACATAAACCCGCAACACACGTCTCTTTAATACGTCACCAAACACATAAACCCGCAACACACGTCTCTTTAATACGTCACCAAACACATAAACCGCAACACACGTCTCTTTAATACGTCACCAAACACATAAACCCGCAACACACGTCTCTTTAATACGTCACCAACACAAAACCCGCAACACACGTCTCTTTAATACGTCACCAAACACATAAGGGGGGTGAGGGGGAGTAAGGGGGGTGAGGGGGAGTAAGGGGGGTGAGGGGAGTAAGGGGGGGTGAGGGGAGTAAGGGGGGTGAGGGGGGGTAAGGGGGGGTGAGGGGAAGTAAGGGGGTGAGGGGGGAGTAAGGGGGGTGAGGGGAGTAAGGGGGGTGAGGGGGAGTAAGGGGGTGAGGGGAGTAAGGGGGGTGAGGGGAGTAAGGGGGGGTGAGGGGGAGTAAAGGGTAAGGGAGGATTGTCGTGATCATTTGTACTCGCTAAACGAACCATTTACTTCCGCCTGAGCACTCCCTTTGCGTGTGTGTGTGTGTAGGACCCCCCCCTAAAAAATACCACCTGTCTCATATCACCTGTGAGCTGTACAGGTGAGAACGTACCTGGACTCACCTGTGCTGGAAAGGTAAACACACCATGCTAACCTAAATGACTTATTACACCAGGAGTCTCACACACACACACAGACACAGACACACACACACACAGACAGACACACACACACACACACACACACACACTACCATTTCTATACAGTACAGGTAGAAATATGCAAAAGTACAGCCTAACATGACTATACAATGCTAAACAAACAAACAAAAACAACGAGTCATATTTCCAGGTTACAACGAGTCATATTTCCAGGTTACAACGAGCGAACAAGTTAATAAAAAGACAAATGGTAATAATAGCGAGAAAAGTCATTATACTCAATTACTAAACTTACCTTAACAAAATAACAAAAGATTCCGGTAAAGGTTTATAATCCCTTGTTGAGTCATGTTGTTGTTACGGCCCAGATGGTCTTTTGTTATTGAGACGCCATGATGGACTATAGACGACATGATGGACTATAGACGACGTGATGGACTATAGACGACATGATGGACTATAGACGCCATGATGGACTATAGACGACGTGATGGACTATAGACGCCATGATGGACTATAGACACCATGATGGACTATAGACACCATGATGGACTATAGACGACATGATGGACTATAGATGACGTGATGGACTATAGACGACGTGATGGACTATAGACGACATGATGGACTATAGACGACATGATGGACTATAGACGACGTGATGGACTATAGACGCCATGATGGACTATAGACGCCATGATGGACTATAGACGACATGATGGACTATAGACACCATGATGGACTATAGACGCCATGATGGACTATAGACGACGTGATGGACTATAGACGCCATGATGGACTATAGACACCATGATGGACTATAGACACCATGATGGACTATAGACGACATGATGGACTATAGATGACGTGATGGACTATAGACGACGTGATGGACTATAGACGACATGATGGACTATAGACGACATGATGGACTATAGACGACGTGATGGACTATAGACGCCATGATGGACTATAGACGCCATGATGGACTATAGACGACATGATGGACTATAGACACCATGATGGACTATAGACGCCATGATGGACTATAGACGACGTGATGGACTATAGACGCCATGATGGACTATAGACACCATGATGGACTATAGACACCATGATGGACTATAGACGACGTGATGGACTATAGACGACGTGATGGACTATAGACGCCATGATGGACTATAGACGCCATGATGGACTATAGACACCATGATGGACTATAGACGCCATGATGGACTATAGACGACGTGATGGACTATAGACGCCATGATGGACTATAGACACCATGATGGACTATAGACGCCATGATGGACTATAGACGACGTGATGGACTATAGACGCCATGATGGACTATAGACACCATGATGGACTATAGACGCCATGATGGACTATAGACGCCATGATGGACTATAGACGCCATGATGGACTATAGATGACGTGATGGACTATAGACGCCATGATGGACTATAGATGACGTGATGGACTATAGACGCCATGATGGACTATAGACGCCATGATGGACTATAGATGACGTGATGGACTATAGACACCATGATGGACTATAGACACCATGATGGACTATAGACGCCATGATGGACTATAGACACCATGATGGACTATAGACACCATGATGGACTATAGACGCCATGATGAACTATAGACACCATGATGGACTATAGACGCCATGATAGACTATAGACGACGTGATCCAGTCTGCTCGCTTGCCTCTCATTGGTTGATACGGGGGCCACTGGGGGAAGGCTATCACGCGGGGAATTCCAATCAACGTCAAGAGGTTATGGGAGTAATGGCCGGGTCACCTGATGATTAGACACCCTATTTTATTTTACCTGATTATTAGTTACCTTAATACTAATCTAACTTAACCTAACCTAACCTAATCTAATCTAACCTAACGTAACCCTAACATAATACACCCACGGTAAGGTTAGGTTAGGTTTTTATATTCGAAACGATACTTCTATTTTAGTGAATACCAACACACACACACACATACACACATATATACACATACACACACACACACACACACACACACACATATATACACATACACACACACACACACACACACACATACTAAGTGTCATTCTCCTTGACAACATGAACCTGCCCTGTGATTCAACCCTCCCCCCCCCCTCCCCCCCTCGACGAGTCAGCTGATATGATAAACAAAGTAGAAAGCCGAAACGTAAACAAACACACCAGGGTTACCACACACACCAGGGTTACCACACACACACCAGGGTTACCACACACTCTGGTTACCACACCCTGCAACACACCACAACCAAACGTAAACACACACACACCAGGGTTACCACACACTCTAGTTACCACACCCTGCAACACACCACAACCAAACGTAAACACACACACACCAGGGTCACCACACACACACCAGGGTAACCACACACACCAGGGTTACCACACACACACCAGGGTTACCACACACTCTAGTTACCACACCCTGCAACACACCACAACCAAACGTAAACACACACACCAGGGTTACCACACACACACCAGGGTTACCACACACACACCAGGGTTACCACACACACACCAGGGTTACCACACACACCAGGGTTACCACACACACACCAGGGTTACCACACACACACCAGGGTTACCACACACACCAGGGTTACCACACACTGAACCACACCACAACCAAGGCTCTGGACCCACGTAACACTCTACACCATTTGTTAAGATACAGATACAACGACAGGTACAAGGACAGGTACAACGACAGGTACAACGGCAGGTACAAGGACAGGTACAGATACAAGGACAGGTACAGGTACAACGACAGGTACAGATACAAGGACAGGTACAACGACAGGTACAGATACAAGGACAGGTACAACGACAGGTACAGGTACAAGGACAGGTACAACGACAGGTACAACGACAGGCACAGATACAAGGACAGGTACAGGTACAAGGACAGGTACAGATACAAGGACAGGTACAAGGACAGGTACAAGGACAGGTACAACGACAGGTACAGATACAAGGACAGGTACAGATACAAGGACAGGTACAGATACAAGGACAGGTACAGATACAAGGACAGGTACAAGGACAGGTACAGGTACAAGGACAGGTACAACGACAGGTACAGATACAAGGACAGGTACAACGACAGGTACAGATACAAGGACAGGTACAACGACAGGTACAGATACAAGGACATGTACAAGGACAGGTACAGATACAAGGACAGGTACAGATACAAGGACAGGTACAGATACAAGGACAGGTACAGATACAAGGACAGGTACAACGACAGGTACAGATACAAGGACAGATACAAGGACAGGTACAGATACAACGACAGGTACAGATACAAGGACAGGTACAGATACAAGGACAGGTACAACGACAGGTACAGATACAAGGACAGGTACAGATACAAGGACAGGTACAGATACAAGGACAGGTACAACGACAGGTACAGATACAAGGACAGGTACAGATACAAGGACAGGTACAACGACAGGTACAGATACAAGGACAGGTACAGATACAAGGACAGGTACAACGACAGGTACAGATACAAGGACAGGTACAACGACAGGTACAGATACAAGGACAGGTACAGATACAAGGACAGGTACAGATACAAGGACAGGTACAGATACAAGGACAGGTACAACGACAGGTACAGATACAAGGACAGGTACAACGACAGGTACAGATACAAGGACAGGTACAACGACAGGTACAGATACAAGAACAGGTACAACGACAGGTACAGATACAAGGACAGGTACAGGTACAACGACAGGTACAGATACAAGGACAGGTACAACGACAGGAACAGATACAAGGACAGGTACAGATACAAGGACAGGTACAGATACAAGGACAGGTACAACGACAGGTACAGATACAAGGACAGGTACAGATACAAGGACAGGTACAGATACAAGGACAGGTACAGATACAAGGACAGGTACAACGACAGGCACAGATACAAGGACAGGTACAGATACAACGACAGGTACAGATACAAGGACAGGTACAGATACAAGGACAGGTACAGATACAACGACAGGTACAGATACAACGACAGGTACAACGACAGGTACAGATACAAGGACAGGTACAGATACAAGGACAGGTACAGATACAAGGACAGGTACAACGACAGGTACAGATACAAGGACAGGTACAGATACAACGACAGGTACAGATACAAGGACAGGTACAGATACAAGGACAGGTACAGATACAAGGACAGGTACAGATACAAGGACAGGTACAACGACAGGTACAGATACAAGGACAGGTACAACGACAGGTACAGATACAAGGACAGGTACAACGACAGGTACAGATACAAGGACAGGTACAACGACAGGTACAGATACAAGGACAGGTACAGATACAAGGACAGGTACAGATACAAGGACAGGTACAGATACAAGGACAGGTACAAGGACAGGTACAGATACAAGGACAGGTACAGATACAACGACAGGTACAGATACAAGGACAGGTACAGATACAAGGACAGGTACAACGACAGGTACAGATACAAGGACAGGTACAACGACAGGTACAGATACAAGGACAGGTACAGATACAAGGACAGGTACAGATACAACGACAGGTACAGATACAAGGACAGGTACAACGACAGGTACAGATACAAGGACAGGTACAACGACAGGTACAGATACAAGGACAGGTACAACGACAGGTACAGATACAAGGACAGGTACAACGACAGGTACAGATACAAGGACAGGTACAGATACAAGGACAGGTACAACGACAGGTACAGATACAACGACAGGTACAGATACAAGGACAGGTACAGATACAAGGACAGGTACAACGACAGGTACAGATACAAGGACAGATACAAGGACAGGTACAACGACAGGTACAGATACAAGGACAGGTACAGATACAAGGACAGGTACAACGACAGGTACAGATACAACGACAGGTACAGATACAAGGACAGGTACAGATACAAGGACAGGTACAGATACAAGGACAGGTACAACGACAGGTACAGATACAACGACAGGTACAGATACAAGGACAGGTACAACGACAGGTACAGATACAAGGACAGGTACAACGACAGGTACAGATACAAGGACAGGTACAGATACAAGGACAGGTACAACGACAGGTACAGATACAACGACAGGTACAGATACAAGGACAGGTACAGATACAACGACAGGTACAGATACAAGGACAGGTACAACGACAGGTACAGATACAAGGACAGGTACAACGACAGGTACAGATACAAGGACAGGTACAGATACAAGGACAGGTACAGATACAAGGACAGGTACAGATACAAGGACAGGTACAGATACAACGACAGGTACAGATACAAGGACAGGTACAGATACAAGGACAGGTACAGATACAACGACAGGTACAGATACAAGGACAGGTACAACGACAGGTACAGATACAAGGACAGGTACAACGACAGGTACAGATACAAGGACAGGTACAGATACAAGGACAGGTACAGATACAAGGACAGGTACAACGACAGGTACAGATACAAGGACAGGTACAGATACAAGGACTGTACAGATACAAGGACAGGTACAACGACAGGTACAGATACAAGGACAGGTACAACGACAGGTACAGATACAAGGACAGGTACAACGACAGGTACAGATACAAGGACAGGTACAGATACAAGGACAGGTACAACGACAGGTACAGATACAAGGACAGGTACAGATACAAGGACAGGTACAGATACAAGGACAGGTACAGATACAAGGACAGGTACAACGACAGGTACAGATACAAGGACAGGTACAGATACAAGGACAGGTACAGATACAAGGACAGGTACAACGACAGGTACAGATACAAGGACAGGTACAGATACAAGGACAGGTACAGATACAAGGACAGGTACAACGACAGGTACAGATACAAGGACAGGTACAGATACAAGGACAGGTACAGATACAAGGACAGGTACAGATACAAGGACAGGTACAACGACAGGTACAGATACAAGGACAGGTACAATGACAGGTACAGATACAAGGACAGGTACAACGACAGGTACAGATACAAGGACAGGTACAGATACAAGGACAGGTACAACGACAGGTACAGATACAAGGACAGGTACAGATACAAGGACAGGTACAACGACAGGTACAGATACAAGGACAGGTACAATGACAGGTACAGATACAAGGACAGGTACAACGACAGGTACAGATACAAGGACAGGTACAACGACAGGTACAGATACAAGGACAGGTACAGATACAAGGACAGGTACAACGACAGGTACAGATACAAGGACAGGTACAACGACAGGTACAGATACAAGGACAGGTACAACGACAGGTACAGATACAAGGACAGGTACAACGACAGGTACAGATACAAGGACAGGTACAGATACAAGGACAGGTACAACGACAGGTACAGATACAAGGACAGGTACAGATACAAGGACAGGTACAACGACAGGTACAGATACAAGGACAGGTACAACGACAGGTACAGATACAAGGACAGGTACAGATACAACGACAGGTACAGATACAAGGACAGGTACAACGACAGGTACAGATACAAGGACAGGTACAGATACAAGGACAGGTACAACGACAGGTACAGATACAACGACAGGTACAGATACAAGGACAGGTACAGATACAAGGACAGGTACAGATACAAGGACAGGTACAACGACAGGTACAGATACAAGGACAGGTACAACGACAGGTACAGATACAAGGACAGGTACAATGACAGGTACAGATACAAGGACAGGTACAATGACAGGTACAGATACAAGGACAGGTACAGATACAAGGACAGGTACAATGACAGGTACAGATACAAGGACAGGTACAACGACAGGTACAGATACAAGGACTGGTACAACGACAGGTACAGATACAACGACAGGTACAGATACAAGGACAGGTACAGATACAAGGACAGGTACAACGACAGGTACAGATACAAGGACAGGTACAGATACAAGGACAGGTACAACGACAGGTACAGATACAAGGACAGGTACAGATACAAGGACAGGTACAACGACAGGTACAGATACAAGGACAGGTACAGATACAAGGACAGGTACAACGACAGGTACAGATACAAGGACAGGTACAGATACAAGGACAGGTACAACGACAGGTACAGATACAAGGACAGGTACAGATACAAGGACAGGTACAGATACAAGGACAGGTACAACGACAGGTACAGATACAAGGACAGGTACAACGACAGGTACAGATACAAGGACAGGTACAGATACAAGGACAGGTACAACGACAGGTACAGATACAAGGACAGGTACAAGGACAGGTACAGATACAAGGACAGGTACAACGACAGGTACAGATACAAGGACAGGTACAACGACAGGTACAACGACAGGTACAGATACAAGGACAGGTACAGATACAAGGACAGGTACAACGACAGGTACAGATACAAGGACAGGTACAGATACAAGGACAGGTACAAGGACAGGTACAGATACAAGGACAGGTACAGATACAAGGACAGGTACAACGACAGGTACAGATACAAGGACAGGTACAGATACAAGGACAGGTACAACGACAGGTACAGATACAAGGACAGGTACAACGACAGGTACAGATACAAGGACAGGTACAACGACAGGTACAGATACAAGGACAGGTACAACGACAGGTACAGATACAAGGACAGGTACAGGTACAACGACAGGTACAGATACAAGGACAGGTACAACGACAGGTACAGATACAAGGACAGGTACAACGACAGGTACAGATACAAGGACAGGTACAACGACAGGTACAACGACAGGTACAGATACAACGACAGGTACAACGACAGGTACAGATACAACGACAGGTACAACGACAGGTACAACGACAGGTACAGATACAAGGACAGGTACAACGACAGGTACAGATACAAGGACAGGTACAACGACAGGTACAGATACAAGGACAGGTACAGATACAAGGACAGGTACAGATACAAGGACAGGTACAACGACAGGTACAGATACAAGGACAGGTACAGATACAAGGACAGGTACAGATACAAGGACAGGTACAACGACAGGTACAGATACAAGGACAGGTACAACGACAGGTACAGATACAAGGACAGGTACAAGGACAGGTACAGATACAAGGACAGGTACAGATACAAGGACAGGTACAGATACAAGGACAGATACAGATACAAGGACAGGTACAGATACAAGGACAGGTACAACGACAGGTACAGATACAAGGACAGGTACAACGACAGGTACAGGTACAAGGACAGGTACAGATACAAGGACAGGTACAGATACAAGGACAGGTACAGATACAAGGACAGGTACAACGACAGGTACAGATACAAGGACAGGTACAGATACAAGGACAGGTACAACGACAGGTACAGATACAAGGACAGGTACAGATACAAGGACAGGTACAACGACAGGTACAGATACAAGGACAGGTACAGATACAAGGACAGGTACAGATACAAGGACAGGTACAACGACAGGTACAGATACAAGGACAGGTACAGATACAAGGACAGGTACAACGACAGGTACAGATACAAGGACAGGTACAGATACAAGGACAGGTACAGATACAAGGACAGGTACAACGACAGGTACAGATACAAGGACAGGTGTAGATACAACGACAGGTACAGATACAAGGACAGGTACAACGACAGGTACAGATACAAGGACAGATACAGATACAAGGACAGGTACAGATACAAGGACAGGTACAACGACAGGTACAGATACAAGGACAGGTGTAGATACAACGACAGGTACAGATACAAGGACAGGTACAACGACAGGTACAGATACAAGGACAGGTACAGATACAAGGACAGGTACAGATACAAGGACAGGTACAACGACAGGTACAGATACAAGGACAGGTACAGATACAAGGACAGGTACAACGACAGGTACAGATACAAGGACAGGTAGATACAACGACAGGTACAGATACAAGGACAGGTACAACGACAGGTACAGATACAAGGACAGATACAGATACAACGACAGGTACAGATACAAGGACAGGTACAGATACAAGGACAGGTACAGATACAAGGACAGGTACAGATACAAGGACAGGTACAACGACAGGTACAGATACAAGGACAGATACAGATACAAGGACAGATACAGATACAAGGACAGGTACAGATACAAGGACAGGTACAACGACAGGTACAGATACAAGGACAGGTACAGATACAAGGACAGGTACAGATACAAGGACAGGTACAACGACAGGTACAGATACAACGACAGGTACAGATACAAGGACAGGTACAGATACAAGGACAGGTACAGATACAAGGACAGGTACAGATACAAGGACAGGTACAGATACAAGGACAGGTGTAGATACAAGGACAGGTACAGATACAAGGACAGGTTCCCAACCCGACAGCTTCCTCACACTAATTACGTCAACAAAGGTACAGTATCAAGTGTCGCTATTGGCTCCTGTCAATCGGCCAATCCGCCATCAGGCCAATCAGAGGGTGTCAACTACCGCAGTCTGACAGGTGAGTCCCGAGGGTGATTAGCTGAACCAATCAAGTTGAGTGACTGCTTAATACTTCATCACTGAATAGCCAATCACTGGACGCCCCCTCGCCCCCCCCCCCCCCCCCCTGAATCAGTGGGATAAGGTGAGGTGAGGCGAGGTGAGGTGAGGTGGGGCGAGGTGAGGCGAGGCGAGTACGATGAATTAACCTTCCCTCCTTGAGTACAGTGTCATCGTGCTTAACAGATCATCGTACTCAAGGAATTAAATCATATGAGTCAAGGGCTCTCATCATTGTACTCAAAGGGGTTAAGTCATTGTACTCAAGGGGTAAATTTATTATACACAGTGAATTAATTGTACTCAAGTTATTGGCATCGTACTCAAGGTGTGGTTGACATTGTACTCAAGGGGTTAGGTTAGGTTTGAAACGGCATAAATCACCAAGACTTACAAGTAAATCACCAACACTCACAAGTAAATCACCAACACTCACAAGTAAATCACCAACACTAACACAAACACCAAATCACCATCACAAGTATATAAAACAAACTCAGAAATCACCAAAACTAAACAAAACACCCGAATAAATAAATAAATAACTCACCAGTAACCAATTGTCACCACTCAGAACTATGTCACCATTAACAGGAACACTCACAGTCAAACACTTACATTAACTATCACCAAATTACGAGTGAGTCCATTAACAAGTGTTGCCAACTTCACCAATGATTCGTGTCACCAACCAATAAGTACATGTCACCAAGCACTTACATTATCACCAATGGTTCGTGTCACCAACCACTAAGTACATGTCACCAAGCACTTACATTATCACCAAGGATTCGTGTCACCAACCAGTAAGTACATGTCACCAAGCACTTACATTATCACCAAGGATTCGTGTCACCAACCACTAAGTACATGTCACCAAGCACTTACATTATCACCAATGGTTCGTGTCACCAACCACTAAGTACATGTCACCAAGCACTTACATTATCACCAAGGATTCGTATCACCAACCAGTAAGTACATGTCACCAAGCACTTACATTATCACCAATGGTTCGTGTCACCAACCACTAAGTACATGTCACCAAGCACTTACATTATCACCAAGGATTCGTGTCACCAACCAATAAGTACATGTCACCAAGCACTTACATTATCACCAATGGTTCGTATCACCAACCACTAAGTACATGTCACCAAGCACTTACATTATCACCAATGGTTCGTATCACCAACCACTAAGTACATGTCACCAAGCACTTACATTATCACCAAGGATTCGTGTCACCAATAAAGGGAACATTTCACCAAGTAATTTTACGAGGCACAAGAAAACAAAACCTCAGATTGCAGAGTACAAAGATTTTACACTAGATTATCACCATTCACTAGAGGTGAGGGGAGAGGTGAAGGGAGAGGTAAGGGGAGAGGTGAAGGGAGAGGTAAGGGGAGGAAATACTCAAGGCCATTAACCTCCCCTACCCTACCCCCTCCCCAGGTAAACAAATAAAACACCTGGGTAATTACAACCACCGAAATGTAATTAATCTGGAGTGTAATAATTCCTCTAAAGGTAACATCTCCCTTAAAATATTAATTATCTCCCTTAAATGCACTAATTACCTCCCTTAAAACATTAATTATCTCCCTTAAAACATTAATTATCTCCCTTAAATACACCAATTACCTCCCTTAAATATACTAATCACCCCCATAAATACACTAATTACCTCCCTTAAATATACTAATTATCTCCCTTAAATGCACTAATTTCCTCCCTTAGATACACTAATTTCATCCTTTAAATGTACTAATTATCTCTTAAATATATTAATTACCCAAAATTTTAAGGCTCCCTAAAATTAATTATCTCCCTTAAATTTACCAGCTCCCTAAAATCCAATTAATCCCTAAAATATCCCAACTGTCTCCCTTAAATTATATAGAACAATTCCCTTAAATGTAACTACCAATTAAGTCATAAAACTAATTGCCCATAAATGTAATTAAATTGGTCAACTAATAAATATTCCTCAATTACACTTAAGCTCAAATCACCATAATAACATGTAATTACTCAACTACATAATTACAATTAGTATTAAAGAGTAATTGAGAAAGTAATTATTTATTTAATATCTAAGAGTTGGTATTATTTATTGCAATACATTAAGGGAAATACGCCGAAGGGAAGCGCTACATTTACAGCAATTAGAGACGTTTTAAGGGAGGGATTACATTGAATTTATTTCGTTATAAACACGTAATCGACTTCGTTATAAGGTCGAGAATATTAGGGTGAGTTTATTAAGGTTACAAGTGTTATATTTCAGCTCGTGGTTGACACACACACACACACACACACCCACACACTTTATGGTGGTTCACACACCACATTCCTTACACCAGTCAGTCTTCCAGTAAACACGAGCTTGTGAGAATTTTGTCAAGGTCATCAACACTAAATTACTTTCTTTTTTTCTCACGAAAATTTTCCAAGTTACTACAAGGTGTTGAGAGCAGCAGGGCACACTACTGTAGTACAGGTTTGGGTGAACAAGTTTGTTTAGTAAGAGGATCACATAGTGACACATCACAGGACGGGATATTGAGTTACGACTTGACACCACCTGAGGCACAGGCTGGTTATTACCTGGTAAATGTACACAACAACAACGGTGATTAACACAGGTGTGGCTCAACACTTACCTGAGTTGTGGAGAGTCTAGGAGTGAGTCCCTGTGTGACCACGGCTGCCACGGTCACCACGTAGTTGTTGGGACCGTCCTCACGGTCGAGGACGGCCGCCGTCACCACTACGCCCTGCTGCTGCATGGTGAACATACGGTTCATGAGCTCCCCGTCTGCGCCCGTCACGTTCACCACGTAGTAGGCTATATCCGTCAGCGCGTTGGAGCCGAGACGGGCGCTCACTGTGGCGACGGACGTGCCAATGTTGGAACTCTCTAACACTGATCCCGAGTACGATTTTTGTGAGAACTTGGGTCCACCCTGAGACGAGGCGCTCAGGATGGTGAGGTAGGCGTCGGAAGACTTCCGCTGCGACTGTACAGCCTCGTCAGTAGCACGGACAGTGACGCAGTACATGATCTTGGGACTGGTGACCTCCTGCTTCACGGACAGTGACCCCGTGATACGGTCCAGGCGGAAGATGTCCTTATCGCCGGCCACCAGGTCGTAGGTGACCAGACCGTTGGTGTTTGCGTCCAGGTCTCGAGCTGACACTCGCATGATCTCCGTCCCTGAGTGAGAGTTCTCGTCCAAGATGCCAGCGTTCATGGAGACGAAGCGAGGAGCGTTATCGTTGATGTCCTCCACGATGACAGTCACCAGTTTCTCCGCAGATCGACGAGCTGATTTAGGTTCTGCTTGATCCGTGGCCACGACAGTCAGACGGAAGGTGTCAGAAAACTCGCGATCAATGTCCTTCAGAGTTGACACGTTACCAGTGTTTTCGTCGATTGAGAAATGCATGCCGGGTGGCTCCTGACTCTTGATGGTGTATTTGATTTTACCGTTTTCACCAGAATCCGGATCTTCAGCTGTGACAGTGACAATCGGTGTGTTGGGAAGAATACCTTCCTCAATCCTTCGCCAGATGGCGGTGTTGGGAAAGGCTGGAGGGTTGTCATTGTAGTCCAACACGTGAACCACGAAGGATATGGTAGAGGTCAGACGAGGAGAGCCTCCATCAGCTGCTGTTATGTTCAGACGATACAAACTCTGCTTCTCAAAGTCCAGTAATCTCTCCAGGTACAGAGTTCCAGTTTTGGTGTCAATGCGGAAAGCTTCTTGCATGTTCCCTCCTCCTATCATGAAGGCCACGTCTTTGTTCACGCCCAAGTCAGCGTCTGACGCCTGGAACTGCACCAGCACGGTGTTGACTGGTGTTGTCTCCACGATGGAAATCTCGGACTCACTTTGGGTGAACTCTGGGGCGTTGTCGTTCTCATCCAGGACGTCCACAGTGAGCGTGGCGGTGGCAGTAAGGCCAGGGTGACTGCCCAGATCAGCTGCTGCAACCGTCAGGAGGTAACGAGGGGTTGACTCTCGGTCCAGGGGCTTGGCGAGTGTCACCTGACCCGTCGTTTCGTCCACCTTGAAGCGACCTTCATCATTCCCGTCAACTATGGTGTACACAACATCCCCGTTCAGGCCCTCGTCTGCGTCCGTGGCTGATATCCGAATCACCTGCGTGCTGAGAGGAGCCTTTTCAGGTACCTGTGCTCGGTAAGGTTTCCTCAGGAACTTGGGTGGGTTGTCATTGACGTCTGTGATGTAGATATTGACTTTAGTTTTATCTCTCAGACGCGTGATGCCGTTGTCCAGGACTACAGCCTCCATGGAGATGTAGTCCAGACCAGTTGTTTGGACGAGCTGCTCTCTGTCGAAGTAATGTAAGGTCTTGAGGAAGCCGCTCTTGGGGTCAACTACAAAATCGTTTTGATTTGTAGCAATGGAATAAGTGAGCTCCGCATTTCTGCCCTTGTCCTTGTCTGCTGCCGTCAGTTTCCCCACATAGGTGTCGGGAGGCTCGTTCTCGTCCAGGTAAAACGTGAAAGTCGAGTTTGTGAAGACTGGAGAGTTGTCATTCTCGTCAATGACATGAATGACGACAGAGACAGTTGAGGAGCGGGGCGGCGTGCCATGGTCCCTGGCCACGATGGTCAGGGCGAAATAATCCTGAGCTTCACGATCCAGGGCGCTCTTGACGTACAGGTAACCGTCGGGGAAGATGCCAAACTTGCGTTCTTCATTACCCTCAGTTATGTCGTAGGAGACAAACCCGTTCATACCGTCGTCTTCGTCAGAGGCGGTGAGGGCGAAGAACCTGTCATTCACTGGCGTTGACTCCAGCAGAGAAGTCTCGTACGACCCGTGCTCGAAGATGGGCGTGTGGTCGTTGACGTCCTCGACTGTGACGGTAACGATCTGGCGAGACGTAAGGGACGGTAACCCGGCATCAGAGGCCGCCACCTCCAGCCGGAAGTTGCTCGTCTTGCTGTACTTGACGGGTTTGTTGAGGTAGATCATGCCGCTGGTCCTCGAGATGGTGAAGTAATCATCCGGGTTATTGGAGAGGTTGTACGTTATCTTGCTGTTCTCCCCGTAGTCGCTGTCGTAGGCTCGGGCTAGGTAGACCTGGTGACCCACGGGCCAGTTCTCGGCCACCGTGGCGTGGGCTCTGGTGATGGGGAACTTGGGAGGGTTATCGTTCACGTCCTCCACTGTCACGTTGACCCAAGTCCGTCCATAAGCTGAGGTCGTGGTCGCCACCGTCCGGAGGCTGTAGTACGCTGCCTGTTCTCGGTCAATCCTCCTGGCTGTGCTGATGACACCTGTCCTCTCATCAATCGAGAACACCTTGTCAGGGTCGCCAGCGATGATGGCGTAACTGACCTCGCCTACAGAGGCTGGGTTCAGCACGCTCACCCTGCCCATCTTCCGCCCTGCTGCAGGTTCCTTCTTGCCAACATCTTCAGAAAGCGAAAACTTGTATCCTTCGTTCTGTTCAAACTCCAGCAATTCTATCTGATTGCTCTCCACCACGATGTCAACAGTGGCGTCCTCCACAGCCTTGCGGTCACCAGTGTCTCTCGCAGCTACCGTGAGGCGGTACTGAGCTTTTCTGATGTGACTCAGCCGACCACTCAAGCTCAATATACCGGTGTCTCGATCTAACTCGAAGGTGTTTTCGTTGTCCTCCCCCACGTTGAGCTCGTAGGTGGTGACAGCGTTCTCCCCGATGTCCTTGTCTGTGGCTGAGACCTGTAGGACGGAGGACCCCAGGGGCAGGTCCTCGGGCACCACCACGAAATACTGTTGTGGGTAAAACTCTGGACTGTTGTCGTTGACGTCTTGTACATTCAGCACGACTGTCGCCGTCGACGACAGGGGAGGTATTCCCTGATCCTTGGCCACTATTTTGATCTGGTACTGGGGCATCGCCTCCCGGTCTAACTTGGTCTTGGTGGTGAGTCGACCAGAGGAGACGTCGAGAGCGAATATTCCCGGATAATTGTGTTCCACGTCTTGGTCAAACATGTAGGAGACGCTGCCGTTGGTGCCTTGGTCGTGGTCGACGGCCAACACCAGCGTCACCAGGGTGTCAGGCGGGGTGTTCTCCGACAGACTCACGTTCACCATCTCCTGAGAAAATGTCGGCTTCTCGTCGTTTTCATCCAATATGGATATTTTAAGGTGAGTGTACGCCCACTTGGGGTTTGGTCCACCATCACGAGCAGAGATCTTCAGGTCGATCGAGTCCTTCACCTCTCGGTCGAGGGGCGCCTTGGTGGTGATGAGGCCACTCTGTAGGTCGATGTCGAACCACTGGTTATCGTTGCCAGAGACGATGGCGTAGTATATGTTGGAGTTAACACCTGTGTCCTCATCATTGGCGGTGATGCCAGCCACGTAGGTGCCAATAGGAACAAGCTCACTCAACACAGCCGAGTACTCGCTCTTCTCAAACACTGGCTCGTGGTCGTTGATGTCGTTAACGTGGATAATAAGAAAGGCTGTTGACGACCTCGGAGGAGTCCCCTTATCTGTGGCTACGATGGTAACGTTGTATTTACCAATTTTCTCACGATCTAACACACCGTTCACTCGTACAATGTCGAAACCAGATTTGGAATCGAGTCTAAAATGGCTGAGCTCGTTGCCAGCTCGTATTTCTACTGTTGTTTCCCCGTTTGGACCTTCGTCAGCGTCTATGACGGAGACGGCAGCGACCACAGACCCGTTCTGCGCATTTTCGTCGACGGTTGCGAAGTCAGCTGTGGTGGGGAAGTACCTAAAGCTGACGACCGGGTCGTGGTCGTTGGCATCCAGTAGGTTGACGGTGACGTAAGTCCGGCCATCTTGGAGCGGCGACCCGTGGTCCCTGGCGAACACAGTAAACACGCAACTCTTGGGACACGGCTGTAGTTGTTGACAATTCTGGTGGCAGCTGAGAGGCTCCACAGTGCTGATGATGCCCGTCTCGGGATCCACCGTGAACTGCGTCTCCGTCTCCGACAGGTAATAGGTGAGTCGGGCGTTCTCCCCTACGTCGTTGTCCGTCGCCTGTACCTGTAGCACAGACGTGCCAGGAGGTACAGACTCGTTCAGGGAGACGTTATAGTCACTGTGGTCGAAGATGGGCGGGTTGTCGTTCACGTCCAAGATGGACACGTTGACTAGCAAGAACCCGAACCTCGGCGGAGACCCACCGTCCTGTGCAGAAATGTTGAGCTGATAACCAACCCGAGTCTCCCGGTCCAGCCTGTCCGTCGTCTCCAGGTGAAGGTACGGCGTCTCTCCTGAAGGGTTTATCGTCACCTGAAGCTTGAATTTACCATCTTCGTTGCCATCGACGATCTTGTAGTCGGTGGTGATATCGTTGTCGCCGGCGTCGCCGTCAGTTGCCGTGTCAAGGATGACCCTGGTGCCGGCGTTGGCACTCTCAGAGAAGGTGACGTGGATGGAGGCCTCCGGGAACCTTGGTGAGTTGTCGTTGATGTCGATAACGTTGATGCGCACCTCGATGGGGTAGGTTGGCTGTGACGACAGGACCACCAGGTCGAAGCGGTCCGTGTCGAGGGCCTCACGGTCCAGCACGTCCGTGGTGCGTATCTCTCCAGTGGTACCATTGAGGGTGAACTCTCTAGGGGACTCATTAAAGCGGTAGGTGAAGCCCGGCTTGAGGGGGATGATACCCACGAAGGTGTTGGCCGGGTGGCCCTCCATCACAGTGAACTTGACGCGCGTATCCACGGCGCGTGATTGCATCTTGTCCAGCTCCTCATCCAGCACTCCCCCCTGTGGCCCAGGCCCTGGCCCTGGCCCTGGCCCTTGCCCATTAGTCAACAGGCACTGCAACACTAACACTAACACTAGTCTGAGCATGATGGCGGCGTGCATGGTCATGGTCGTCGGCAGAGCGGGCTGGCCGAGCAGTGCCCGTGGCCGCCCTGCAAGTCACCCCCTGCACACTCCCGCGGTGGTGTGACACCGCGCATGGTCACGCAGCACCCCACCTACAACCACCACCACACCACATCATCACTCACACTTCAACACTGACTGATCCTGGGGCAGGGGTGCGCGGGCTCCCTCACTTCACCACCTCATAAGAACAACTGGGGGCGGCGCGGACCCGAGCCACGGCCAGCAGGCTGGGGGCGGGGCAGACGCGCCCTGGCCAATCACAGCCGCCCAGGCCGCCCGGCCAGAGCTGCCCGGCCACCTCGCAGCCACCACTGCCACCCTCCTCAGGAATTTAGGAATGTCTGGTCCACTGTTGCATCTATACCGTTTACTGGATAAAATGTCGACCACCGTACACCGTCACGTACACTCTCCATACAGCACAGTGAGCACGGGCAGGTGACACTCTCACACAAGAGGAGAAGGAGAGCGCGGGGGGTCAGTAGTTGGGCTACACGACCACCCGGCCCACCATCTTGTAGGCCCACTGCTACCCTCACCGCCGCTACTCCACACCATCTCCTCCACTACCACCTGCTTATTACCACTGGTCAGCAGGAGCAGTGCCGTGTGTTACCGAGTTGTGGACCTGCTGGGAAAAGGAGAAGAGGGAGGGGGGGGTAACCAGCAGTCAAGCTCCCCCAGGACGCTACCCCCCCCCCCCCCCCACCTGTTGTTCCCTCACTCACGATCCTCCTCCATTCACTTACCGTTCTTCCGTTGATTCTCACCCTTAACTCTCACACTGTAAACACGGCCTTTAACCCAACAACTATTGAACAGGACAAGTGTTAACACCACACACACACCAATCACCTCAGGTCGTCTCTCTAACTACCATTATGATAGTTATTAATTTATTTATTTTATTATCTTTATTTTTTGGTTATTGTCTTCTGTTCACCTTAACCATTTACAGCTGACAAACACACCCACACTCCCTCCACACCCACACTCCCTCCACCTCCACACCCACACTCCCTCCACCTCCACACTCCCTTCACCTCCACACCCACACTCCCTCCACCTCCACACCCCCTCCACCTCCACATTCCCTTCACCTCCACACCCACACTCCCTCCACCTCCACACCCACACTCCCTCCACACCCACACTCCCTCCACCTCCACACTCCCTCCACCTCCACACTCCCTCCACCTCCACACCCACACTCCCTCCACCTCCACACTCCCCCTGGTGGCGCTGGGTGGTGGTGGTGATGGTGGTGGTTGTGGTGGTGGTGGTGGTGGTAGAGGTGGTGGTGGTGATGATGGAGGTGGTGGTGGAGGTGGTTGAGGTGGTGGTGGTGGTGGTGATGATGGTGGTGGTTGTGGTGGTGGTGGTGGTAGAGGTGGTGGTGGTGGTGGTAGAGGTGGTGGTGGTGGTGGTGATGATGGAGGTGGTGGTGGAGGTGGTTGAGGTGGTGGTGGTGGTGGTGATGATGGTGGTGGTTGAGGTGGTGGTGGTGGTTGTGGTGGAGGTTGGTGGTGGTGGCGGTAGTG
>CAUDMG010000245.1:1012500-1045000 GCA_958450375.1 Homarus gammarus
GTGGTTCTCAATGTCTGTTAACCCCTTCAGGAACCCTCAAAATTCCCACCTTCACTCATCAATAATATCAAACAAACACTAAATAAATAATTAATTACAAAATAAAAAATAAATAAAATAAAAAATAAATGAATAAAAAATAAAACAAATACATAAATAAAATAAAATAAATAAATTAATAAAAAATAAATAAAATAAAAAAATATTCATAAAACAATAATAAACTAGATATGTTAACACTGAAACACAATATTTACCTCAGATACAGTATAGAGATAACTCACTCACTCACTCCCCTGATGAGTGTGTCTTCCCCAGGGGACACACACGCGTACAGGACACGTTTAGTTCAGCCTAATACCCGCCAAACAGACAGGTAATGAATTTGTATTGAATGCCGAGCTAATCCACTACTGTATCTGTATAAAACTCGTACATACCGTCATCTGTAACTAATAATCATATTGGTATTATGCATGACCTGACCTGACCTGACCTCCATCTCTCTCCCTTCACTTCCTCTCCCTCCCTTCATTACGTCCATTCTTCCCTCCCTCCTCCTTCCCCCCCCCCTCCTCCTCCTCTCAACCTAAACCTTCCCAAACTACCTGTCTATAAAGCCCTCCCTCCCCTACCTCTACACAACCCCCACCCCACCCTCCTTCTTATCCCACTCCTTCTCTACCTACCCACCCTCTCTCTCCCCCCTCCCTTACCCCCCACCACCCCTCTATAGCTAACCTCCCATCCCCCTCCACCTTTCCTCCCCACCATCCCTCCTACCCCCACCCCTCCTCCCCCTGCTCCTCCCAATCTGCCTAGTTAGGTGACCTGCTGTGATAATTGCCAGCTACAGCTCTCAGGACGGCTACTTCTCGGTGTGCATCTTAATGGCCGCCCACTGACGCCGCCCGTTGCCGCCCCACCACAAAGAAGTGATCCCGCAAAACAGCGTATGATGGCGTACACTCCTGAATGAAGGATGGGCCCACGCGCCTCAGTATATAAACACGTATTCAGTGGTCATAATCCTTGAGTGTATCTTGATAATAACGAGCAATAAATACGTGGTCGTTTAGAGAAAATATATGAAGCGGTTATATATTACAAAGAGTATATCAATATAATTAGTAAATGAGTTTATTAATAAAGATGAACTGTCAGCGGTTATACTCCAATGCGTATCTTAATAAGTAGTAAATTCGTTTATTAATATATATATATATATATAGCGGTTATAATGGCAGTTAATGCGTAATAACTTATAAGGCGGTTACATTCCCGGGTTTATCTGAACACCAATAAATGTGTGTTAGTTTATCTGTAAGTCTTTATATTATATGAGTGTATATTAATAACTTCAATAAGTGAAAATGCGCATTACTTCATCTCTATTGACTTTGTGCCTAGTGCGTATTTTATAAACGGTCAACAAATACATATCAGTACAGTAAACAAAATAATGTGTTTATATTTTAACTTCGCGGTGGAGAGCAAAGTACACTTCTTTTAGTATAGGAATTAGTACATTAAGATGAGTGACGGTACTGTAAATGAGTGAGTGACGGTCCTACAGATGAGTGACGGTCCTACAAATGAGTGAGTGACGGTCCGGAGTTATTTGAGTACCTGAGTTACAACGGTTAGCCATCAACTATCGCCCTGGGTACGGCCAAAATATCCACACGTCCTTTTTTTATCAGCATATTCGTCTTCAACTGTCGTTTTTTTAGTTATATCTTGGAATATAAATTAAAACTTTATACCCAGTAAATATCTACACGCTTATGATCCGTAGTTATTAATATTCTCAGCAACATTACTACGATAAATGTTTCTGATGATCTTTTAAAAGTTTTTGTTGTCCAACATTTTAAGATTGGTCAACACGATAGCATCTTGGATGAGCATTTTCCCTTCAGTTATTTCAAGTTGTCTTAAATATAAGTTAATATAAACATAATATTTATTTATTCTACATAAATAAATAAACAAACAGGAGGTAGTTTTTTTAGCTTAAATTTATTGGCAAAGCTTGTAGTGCAGTTTGCCTATTCTAAGTAATTCATTCAGGTCTTGACACTGAGGGTGGTATCACTTCTCACTGTCACGCAGGACAGAGGTTCATACACAAAGAAATACATCATATTCATTAACAACTATAAATGTATAGAGGTCAGATTCATGTGGGTAATGTCACTGTTCACTGCCATGCAGGACAGAGGTTCGTACACAAAGAAGGAACTACATCATATTCATTAGCAGTATATATAGGTCAGTGGATCACATACATTGGAGTCATATTCTAATTGAAGGCTAATCAGTGTGGGCCAGCAAATTTGGGATAAACAGCAAGAATGTAAAATAATTGGACGCAAATTATCTCATAACATCATGCAGAAAATAACAGAATATTTAAATAAATTTCCATATTTATTGTTTTCCTTTTATGTTCAGTCAAAGAAACAAAAAATATATTTAAAATAAAATTACAGTATTTTTTGTTACATAATTTAAATACAGAGCAATATATGATGGCTCTCTTCAGTGCATTAAGAGCATAGAATAAGTGACATGTACACGTTACTATTCAAACACCATTTTTATCAAACAATCGACTCTGTTGTCAGGGTTGATAGAGGTGGTTTACCCATCTATAAGTGAGTTAATGTAGACCTACAGACTAAGTACCCATAATTCACTTTCTATACTTACAGTTTGCGAATTCTCAGTTGTGTCAGGCTCAGTGGTAGTCCATGTAGCTAAGTTTCTTCAGGCTTTGACCAGAGCTGCAACGAATCAGTGATAGTTAAAATAAAATCAATTAAAAGGCCTAGGTAGCATTATTTTGTTACTATACACAAGATAAATGGCTAATAGTATGAAATGGAATATAATAAAATAATGTAATTCACGCCAAAACTGGTATATATTATAAAAAAAATCGGCTCTATCTCTCTCTCGTAGCATCAGGCGCGGAGTGACAGCATCTGGCCTGACCTTGATAACCAGGACCGCCAAGCAAGCACTCACCAGGGGAAAGGCACTTGAGTTTTCTTACCCACGGCTGCCTCTGTACACAATGGATGTACCCAGCTTGTTATATGAGCATCACATAATAATATCGCCGTGATAGCAGTATATATATATATATCTTTACGAACGTCTAGCTTGTGGGCGGCTGAACAAAATGCACACAAGAAGCGGACCATCGGGTTACTGTATAGGACTTGGGGGCTACATTGTACTCACAGGAACCTACTCTATGCATGGGGTCAGATTCTCTACGGTTCATATTTTGATTATTTCTCGTAACTGGAGATAGAAGGCATCTAACTGGTTGACTTAAGCTAAATCATAAAATAATGATATGCAAAAATAGGATACTATTTTGAGACACTTAAATATTTACTTAGGAGAATAAAATTGATGTATATATGTGACTCCGGACCTTGGGAAGAAGAAATTTAATTCCTATTTAATGTACTGTACGAGATACTATGAAAGTGACTAGATTATGAACACTTTAGCCAAATTCACATTGAGAGGCACGAGGCTTCTGCACACATTCAGTTCACTGGTCAACGCGTCGCTCTTATCTACAAAAGAATAGAATCAACTAATCTGAATAATCGTTAATCTCTTCAGTTTATCTACAATTTTCATATAAATTTCACGTTTCACGAATATTTTTGCTGAAGGAACTAGCAGCCCCCCCCCCCCCCATAAAAACCCACTTCGAATAACTTAACATATGAACCAAAAAACCTAACCTAACCTACCCAAGACTCCTATGATCAATGTTTGGGTCCGACTGATGGTGTTTTTAACTACCAATTAGAATCACACACTCTTATTCTACGCCACTGATGAACAACCTTTAAAAGAACATCAGGGAATGGAGGTAAACAGATCATATTCCGTTAGGTTAGATTAGGTGTTAGGTTAGGTTATGATAGATTAGATTAGGTGCTTGGTTAGGTTAAGACGTTACATTAGGTTAGGTAATTAAGTTAAATATTATGTTAGGTTAAGTAACGATAAATAACGTCTTGGGTTAAATTAAGGTGCGTTAAGTTACAATATGTTACGTGGGATAATGTGTTACAAGTTACACACCGGAGCCCAAGACCAGACCCAAGCTGCAGATCCTGTAACTGAAGTTGATCTCACACACACACACTTTACATTATAACTCCTGAGGAAACCCGTCAACCCGCCCGTACCGACGTAGATCATAAGCAAATCATAATCTGTGTTATTCGGTGATAAGTAAAATACCACCACTGACTCTGTAGCAGGGAGGTATTTTGTTCTCCACTGTCTGCCTGTTATTCCGCTCTATAGTCTACCCTCGTTGAGTCATCCTCCTTATCTCGCTTCACCTTTCCTTCATCCACCCCTACCTTCCTCACCCTACCCTCTCTACCGTCCCCGCCCCACACTATCTTACTTCATCCAGCCAGCCCTCATCCTCCCCACACTACACTGCCTCACCCTCCCCTGCCCTGCCGCCCCACCCCACACCACCTGACCCTAAGATCCCAACCGTTCGTGTCTTAACAACTTCTCTCTCTTCAGCTCTGACGTCGGGTTTTTCTGAAGCTCTGGCCATTACGACTAATTTTGATAAGAAAAGTTTCTCCTTGTCGGAAAGCACAGCACTAAGAGCGACTAAGCCTTTATATTAGCAGATTAGACAACAAAGACAAGCAATTACTGCGGGTGCCGCGCGGAGCCGTGATGGACGATATTGCCAGTCGTATATAAAACACCGCCGAGATTTAGGGAACAGTCGCATGCAACCCTAGTCAGGCCAGGCCCCCTCCTGCCCGACCACGCTCCCTCTGGAATTTTAATCAATTTTCTTCACTTAGAATATAGGATTATACAGCAGTGAGTTTTTCTCTCTAGGGATGAAATGCGGACCTGAGAATACATGTATACTGCCCAACTTAATCCCTCCGCCACCTCCTCCTAACAGACGCTTTCCCTGGATTGTTTAATAAATTTTCAGTACTTATGGTTATAGAACTAGACGTTTTCTCTAGGTATGCTGTAAAATGCATAATTATCGACCTGGGAACATAGCTTAACTCCCCCCTCCCAGCTCCTACAGACGCCCACACCAGAATTTTAATTACTATAGTACCGTTTACTTAGAATATATTATTATACTGTACAACAGCAATCCGTAATATTTTTTCTTTATAGACTACAGTACATAGTTACTTAGCTGAATACAGTGGCTGCTTAGCTTGATAGATACACACAACTTAGTCAGGTTCGACGAGATTATTGACCTTTTCCACAACTGTACCATCTAACGTTCGCAGGAACATTGATGAACATCCTTTAATTACAAGATAAAATAATAAGACGTAAATATTTCAGTTTCTGTGGATAATATGCAGCGTATAGTACTCCAGCTGGGTCGACTCATCAACAGCCTAGTAAGTTCCTGCTTGCGACGACCCCCCTCTTGTCCGGACACTCTCTCTGGAATTTTAATCAATTTCCCTCACTTGGACTACTCCATTATACAGCATCGAGACCTATTATTGATGATGCTTTCTACATGGTATCAAAAGGCACTGCTGCTTAACTAGACCACAGAGAACCTCACTGAAGGTGGTCTCGACTCCTGCACCCGGGAACCTGAGTGTTCTCTCCTCCAAGGCCGTGAAAAAGCATGTGGCTCTTAATCAAGTTATCGGCCAGGGTCAACCGTTCATCACCGTCCGCCATACACCTGTAACTCACTAAACATGACCGTGATTGGTGAAGGCATTACCTGAGGAACAATCTACTGCCCTAACGCACACACCACCAAGCACCCCGCGCTCCACCTAAACCCACGATAGGCGGCATTCCATTATTTCTTTATCAATAGTGATGAGTAAAACAACTTTGTTAGCGTCGTGCTACAACGCCTCCAATAGTTCCCCTACAGTGTGGGCAGACGAGAGGGAGAGAACATTCAGACTAAGTTGGAAAAAAAATGCATATTAGTTCTGGTACCATCATAAAATCCGTTCTTCCCGAGCGCCAATACCGTTACACTCGTAAATCGCACGTAGATCCCGGAGGTGTGTGTGTGTGTGTGTCGGTATAGCCTCCACCACTGTGATGCGGGTAAGCCTCATCAGAGTGGATCCTTTGGTAGGAACCCTGAGGGGGCGTTAAAACGACGTGCCAATGATTTACAAACACCATCTGGCTGCCAGGCTAAAGGAATTGAGGTTCCCTAAGAGAAAAGTTTGTACAGTAAAGCTGACCTACACTAGTGATAGCAAGTCTCACGTCAGCTGAAAATCGAACTAAAATCAAATGCCAGTCGAAATAACCTAACCTAACCTAATGTGTACAAGGCATCTTAACAGGAGGAATGTTTACGGAGTCCCTGTAAGACACACATGGATAAGTAACACCTGCATCACCATCTACTGTATTTAACCAGGCGTCCAGTGATGTAGGACTAACACTAGGAACTGTAGAGATAAAAGAACTTATGAAGATGGTCAGATGTTTACAGTTCCACCAGTAAGTTAAAGTGTCACAGTGAGGAATTGTTGTACTGTACCATATATACCCATGTTATGTACGGTAAATGCCTCGATTCAATGTCCTTAGAATAGAATAAAAATCCGCGTCGTTAACCACTCGTGAACGGTGACTCCTCTGAGCTGAATAAAATAATCTGGTGTTATTAGCCAAATAGAGTATTAAAAGTGGCGTCCCCGTAGTGAAGGGGCTAGGGGAGATAGCCTACTAAAATACTGCATACCTGTACAATAACACCAATGATAAATACTACACATAATTCAAAACAAATTAAGTTCCCTATACAGTAACCCTATTGTACAACCCACGACCTGCAATGAAGGCTGGACGGACGCTAGTGTCATCATTCACGGTTGTGGTTAGTTGGAGCGAGTGATAAGCTTCTGAAATTAGTTCAATAATTCTCACACAGCCTCAACATTACTGGAGATAACACAAACCTGACGATCTTGAGTAGGGTGAAACTATGGGTACGTTTCTGTACGTCATTTACCTGTCAACCCAGAAATAGTTAGAACCTGGTGTGAATCGATTTATGGAGCGTGTTCCCAGGTAATGGTTAACCAGCACAGTTGACGAGTTGTCCGGTCTTCTTGAACTATTCCTTCACACTGGATCATACAATTGGTTAACCTAGGATATGGTTGTTGTGTTGACAGCTCATACATCTTAAACAAAACCATGCCAAGGTGGTCCTCGAAAGCAAGTGGCAACCCTCTTGTGAATCTGTACCCCATTTCGTTTCCCGCGGCCCATGTTATTATAGGACTTGTCTCTACACGTTTCTAGTGACCGCCAGCATTTTTAAAAGTTTATTAAGAACTGAGCTGAAAGAATTATCTGCACATCTCCTCCCTTACAAATTCAAGTTTAATAAAATCATAACTTACACTCCATTATCACTGTTGGTATTGTAGGTACAGTATTTTGGTTTTAATGAAGGTGTATCAAGGTTTACCACTGCATTAGTTTAGAGCTCAATGTTATAATCTGTAAGAGGTGGTTCTAGTTATGCTTAATGTAGTCATCTGGTAACATATTTCAAGGTCAGTTTGGCGCTTTCTGTTTACCAGGAGCGAGGGAGTGTAAAAATTACAGTAACTAGTCTAGGGTTATTGCAATCCATATTTCACTTGACTACTCATCACACCTGTTTGATTTGGCTTGTCACATCCAGGAATACTGACACAGAATAATAAACCCAACAACTAACTGTAAAGCTAGGATTCCATATATGCGTTTACAGTAAGCGTTTGGCGTATGCGTTTGCGTTAAATTGTCCTGAAAAACGGACACTCTTGTTTCCATTTGCATGCAACTGTCTTTCTGTTAGCGGGAACAAGACAAGAAAGGTGGCTCCTAGTGCATCAAAGCCACGAGCCTTATATGAACAGGGTGATTTGTTATTAAACATCCTGGGTTTGTATAAGATCAAAGGAAAAACTGACAAGGAAACATAGATGGTGGGGTCATAGACTGATGCTGAATAAGACCAAATATGGAGCCTACGGTACCCTGGTAAAAGACCTGAGCTTGGATGAAGAAAAATTCAAAGAATATTTTCGTCTGAGCAGACAACGGTTCACACATGTTCTTACCCTGGTTGAGGAGGATTTAGTGAAACACTGCAGGAACAAATAAGTCATTTGCCCAAGGCAGAGACTTGCGTTATGTATGAGGCAAGTCATGCTAATAATAGGATATAATAGGAACCGTAGATATATATTGTGACAAATATTATTATTCCAGTGACCCTTTTATTGAGACCATGAACCTTCATTTTAGAAGTTGTATAAAAAATTTATGGATCTTGTAAAGATTCAATTTTTCAATTCAATTGTTTATTCCTTGATAGAGGAAGCGGGATCCTAGTGCTGTCACTAGGTACCCCTGTACAATGACACCAGAAGCATCTGGCAAGTGTCACAAGTATATACAGTATAAATATTATAAAGGGGCTTACTAAAGCCTAAGGAAGGAAGGATATTCCTTTAACACATAATCAATATTATTTACATAATATCTGGCCAGTATGGGGAGGATCATCGTGTCTCCGTTAGGGGGTCGTGGAGTGGTGGTCCAGCAGGCGTCACGGAAGCGTTGTGTGTGGGAACATCTTAGGAGGTAGTGGATAAGGGTGCGGCTGTCGGGTCTTCTGCATAATGCACAAGAGCGTTGCTCAGGGGATGCGGGGATACCAATCTCCCAAGCAAAGTCATACCCAATGATGATACGGGCAGCAATCACGTCCCCTTTCCGCGACCCTTTATTTAAAGATTGATGCTTAATGAGTTAAGTTATTGAATAACACTTGCTAGGATTCTAAATGTATTATATAAATGCATTACAAAATCGGGTTGGAATATATACTGAGTAAAATGATGAAACAGTTGCAGGTTTCAAAGAATACTGAAGATAAAAACAATATAAAAAGAAATTGGTTTGTTTGCCACATAAGACACTACTGTATGTTGGCACACATGGTCAAACAACTCCTCAGTCTCCTCGACAGAAAACTGTTTTTTCTTCAAGGCATTTTGCTGGGTGAGGAGAGCAAACACCAGGATAGTGACCTCACAGTGTGGGATTCCCTTGTCCTTTTCCATGCTGTTGCGTTGTCAACCGCTACAGGGAGCGATTGACATGCGCAGCAAACGCATAACGCTACCGCTAATGCAACCCGTGCCAATGGAAACAACTGTGTACATTTCAATATAATCTATTTTCCCACTACCTCTACCGCGTGAATGGAATCCATTTTAATTCAAAAGAACAACCCAAACTTAACCTCTTTAACCTAACCAAATCTTCACTCGGGTTTAGTTAATCTGTACAGTCTTCTTCGTCAGTAATTTTAAAACTATTTTCTTATTTGTTCTATTCATTAATACAAAGATATCAGTTATTATCCTGTCAGAAATATGGAGAGATGGTGTGGTGCAATTGCAGTATTACATCCGGATGTGTAAGCGACGATAAACAGTTGTAAGCATGACCCACGAAACACCATTACTGTACAACTCTTCTGAAGTATGCCATCTCCTCGCCTTACAACTTCTATGTATAAGGAACATGGAATCATTAATATTTCGTACGATGACTTTTTTCTCAGTATTTACGTTAATTGAGTTGCGGGCGATTTGTTAACTAATTTTGATACCATTTCCACGATAATTTCTTCGGGTGATAATGGCCTGCGGAGCTTACAATAATCGCACGTCATTTATAAATTAGATTAAATTATTTATACAGAATGCAATTTTAGGCTTGTGACTACAGCTATATTCTATTAATATTCTACACATACATTAACTTAATAATTACTGTAAGAACAGTCGCTATTATGGACTATGAGGTCTAGTTATTGAAATTCTATCTACAGAGACACTTCTATTACGGGTTAATGTGATTGTAACCTTGTAATGATACAAGTCGCTCTTTAATTAAATGGCAACATAATAATTAGTCTGACATATCATGATAATCATTTAATTTACATTACATTATTCGAATATAATAGAAAAATCTAGAACAGCCTATGGTTGGTGTTTATACAGGTTTGAGTCCGGAAGTTTCTTTGTCATAATTACTGACGTCTTCAAAGAGGCTCATTATAACAGTTGCCTCTCTCAAGGTCCTAACACTAAGGGTATACTGGGGTTAAGGGCTCCAACGATATTTTCCCTGCCATATTGACATTTATCCTCCTTCATGCAGTATGTTTTTGTTGTGAAATTTATTCCCGTTAAAATTAGGTAAAATCAGAGTAATAAACTTAAGGACCGTGGGCACATGCAGACAGCGGGTAAATCATCAATAAGTTCTAAATTCAGGGACACAACACAAGGAAGCTGGGGATTATAAGCTATACAGTGTACAGTACTCCAAGTTTAGCCATCGGTCACTCCTGTGGTGGTGCCGGCACACTAGCATCAGTATGAAGTGTGGTAATGCTCAGGAACATCTTTACCAACAACTTAAGGATATTTTTTGTTAGATATGAAAAGGTTGTTGAGAAGCATTTGGTCGGTCCCTGGGAAGAGGTTCAAGCAAGTGAAGTATAAACAGCTTCCTCGGGTGACGGAACTTGTCGACAAATATTATAGAAAAATAAAATGACAAAAGATGCAATCCTTTCACCACTTTTGCGATAATCAATCTCTACCCCAAGGAACTCTTTATGCTTTATATAGAGGGAAACCTGAACTAACTTGAGCTAATCTTACCTTACCTTTGTCTTGGCAGTCTACGGAAGCTTACACACACCAATGGCCTTGTACTGCAGTGGCGTTATTAAAAAAAAAAAGGTAAATTTGCAGTCACACCGTTCACTTTTAGCAAGTAAAAAATATATTTTTCTAGTGTATTTGTGTGTGTTTAGACCGAATAGGAGGGAGATAGGAAGAAACTGGTTCACAAATAGGGTGGTGGACGAGTGAAACAAGCTTAGCAACTTTGTAGTAAGTGCTGGAACGCTGGAAAGTTTTAAAATGAGGCTAGATAGATTCATGGATGATAGAGAGTGGAGGTAACTCTCGACAGGAGCTGCCATGCACAGGCCTCTTGCAGACTCCTTATTTTCTTATGTTCATTTTTGGCGGAAATTAGCCGGGTTTTTGCGATTTTTTTGTCGTTTGACGTTTTCCGAAAAAAAGTGGCTAAGCGACTAATACAAAAAAACACTAGAAAAACAAAAACCTAACCTAACCTAACTGACTCTCACTATAAGATGAATCACCCATTTCTTACCTCATTGGCCTGGTTCTTGTTCATCGTTTCATTCTGGGAGTCTTACCCAACGCCACATATGTTGGTCTTTGCGATATTTACATCCAGTCTTGCTCTTAGTACACTTACTGAGGTTGGAAGAACACCATGCGATCAAAAAAATGCTAATAGTTTCTTCGTATTTTCTAAAAACTTTCAACCAGCTCCATATACTTTAAGAGACACCCATCACAGACTTCCATGGTCGGGACTGAACTTAAATTTCAAAATATAAGAGACCCAAAAATAAAACTCCATTTTGATTGGGCCAAATATACTCTGAATTAAACCCAAAATCATTTTAATTGGTTCCAAAAGAAATAACGTTTTTGGTTGGCCGGGTGACGTGAATGAGTAATGATTTATGAAGGAGACCCGAGGGAGGCAGCGGTGGGTGGGAGGTAATGGAAGGAATTTAAATGTTTTTTGGATAAACTATCTCCGTTATTATACATTTCCTCCGGTAATGTAATAGATAAAAATGATCTTATAATTAGACGTTCTATGTGAGGTGGTTTATTTGCTTTTAAATTACCATCCTAAATTTCTTTAGTCTACACACCTCACAAATGGTGCACTACTCTATTAACACTATAAACAGAGTGTATATTAGGCAGGCAACATAAATACTGTACAGACATATATAATCTATCAAGTGTGAATTATTGGAATTAATAATTGTTTCATAGTTCAGAAATATATTTAAAATATTATAATCTCGATCTTAAATTTCACTAACCTAACCTACTCACACCTGTTAACACGATAAGATATATATATATTTATTTACTGAAGTCTTCCAGATACTACCATTAACAGCAGGGGATGATAGAATTAATTATAAGATGTGGTTTAAAGGGAATACAGAATCTTTACTTAAATTAATTGGGATATGGCATCAGTGGTGAAGGTAAACAACAACAAACACTTCAGTACAGTGAGTATAATGGCTTTTATATATGAACTAGACACTATAATACACTATAATGATACATATATATTCTCTAGACCATAAAACACTTTAGAAAACTCCATAGTTGTATTTATATTTATGTGTTTAGGTCAAGTAGTGTAGATCAATAAGTGGTTTAGTCTAGCCTGGACCCCCGGGAGACAACCTGATACCACCTGCTATGGTAGTTGGTGACTGAATTAAGTTCTTCACTCATCTGTAAGGTTAGGTTTATCAGTTTATTAAAGGGAGTCAAGTTTATTCACATGATGCTTTATTTTTCTATTTTATTTCGTGTGTAGGAAGAAGGTAGATAGGTACTGTAAGTAGTTTGACAGGATCTTTACTGATATATTGGTTTTGGTCATATTTAAGGTTATATACAGCTAAGTTATTCATTATATTGTTTTTTGTTGTAGAATAAAAGGTGTTTAGGTGAGATTGTTACATAGTAGTGCTGTAGGGTAGTGGTATTGTATCATTGGTTATAGTTAACATTCCTTGTATCATAAAGTTAGACCTTTGTAAGAGGTCTTCTACAGTACTGTATGTAAGGAACAATGTTGCTTAAATTAAGGTTTGAGCTAAACAATGTCAGGATTTAAAATACAGAAAAAAGTATTTCTCCTGCATCATTGCCTCCATCAGCTTTATCAAAGTTGTAATAATTTTCAGTAAACTAGATCGTTTTAGCTGTAATGGGCAGTAACTGTTGACAAATTTGTTCATTCCTGCTAAAATCATAGCTTTCAAGTTTTGGTTCTGATGGTGATGCTTAGCGGCCCGTGTATTGCAAAATCACGGTGCAATATTGTATTTATACAAGAACTGTATTGGTGTGTTTTGATTCACAGGGGCACACGGGTAGTCGGTGGTGTAGCGGAATTAAGAAAAAATGTAAACCCTAACAGTTTCTTGGTTTAATGTAGATATTTTAGTCATAATTGAGCTGTGGTCACATGTGTACTGTGTTGGAGTGAGAGTTGTGAACCCTGAGTGCTCACACTGGCACATAAGATAGAAGTATTATCTTTCTACACTCATTTTCAGCCATCCCACATCATTTATACAACTATTTTGTTCTTTTATCACTTAGTCAGATAATTTATCTTTGTAACTCAATAAAAAAGAAGAAATTCCCATGATTTTACCCATAAATGAAAAAATTAAATTCAAAGAAAAATCTATGTATTTTGTCGGCCGGTCTATAGGTGACAGTCGGATCATGTGAGTGGCCGACGAAAGGTTTAATCTACATTGCACTAAGGAAGCTTCTCACCTTTATATTATGATAACAGATCTCTTCTGACTATTTCAATGTCTTATGTCAGGATGAAGAAAAGTAATAGTGTACTTTTTGTATTACTGCATTTACTGTAATTATTGTTAGGTCTTACTGTACTTTTTTTCATCGTATTTATTTCTCAACAGGTTTATCTGGGATATTTCTGAGGCAAAGAATGAAGCCAAGAGGATCACATGAAGAACAGGGAGAAGACAGTGAAGGAAATGAGGCGGCGAGTGAAGGAAATTATCCGGCGAGTGAAGAGAATGATCCGGTGAGTGAAGGAAATGAGCCGGAAAGTGAAGGAAATGAGGCGGCGATTGAATTCGTAGAAGACGGAGAAAGCGGCGAAGAAGAGCATGGGGTGGTAAGTGATTTTGATTCAGAAGACACTACAAGCGAGGATAATGAGTACGATGATGACGTGTCGAAGCGGGAAGAAGAAGAAGCGGAAGTGGAGGAGGAGGTACCAAAATCAAAAGGCATCATTGAGACACTGAATGAATATCTTGAGAGTATTTTTGCCACAGCGGAAGAACATGATGAAGAGGTTAGATACAATTTAATGTTTGTTTATTTATTTATTTGGTGCCTTAGAAAATTTTATTAATGTACTTGTTGTTTATACGGGTAAGTGTAGTTTGGTGAGGTTTAGTTTAGCTAGGTTTATTTCGGTTAGGTTTACTCGAGTTTATAAACCCAGCCAACCCAATATTCAACCTAATTTAACATTTATATAAACAATATCCAGATTAAGTAACATCCTGATCTTCTGCAGTCGGATTAACGATGGTTTACTTTACTGCGCTAAGAGAAAGAAGATATAATTTCTACATAACAGATGGAGATAAAGAAACTCTTTTAATATCTATAATGACAGTGATTTATTTAGATTGATTTTATTGAATTCTTTTTCTCCTATCCTTTTCACCAGGTTGAAGAGGAACTTACGGCAATGTACGAACTCCTCTGGAAGATCTTGAGCGGCACCCTGGGAGTCATAGCCATTGTGGTCATCCTCACCAAATACCCACAGTACTTAGATATTCTCCATGAAAATCAACTTTGGTTCTCAAATATTAGGGTAAGATGTGTGAAGCTGTTTGTGAGCCTTAGATAGTGTATGGTTAGGTTAGGTTAGGTTAGAATAGGTTAGGTTAGGGTAAGTTAGATTAAATTAGGTAAATTAGGTTAGAATGGTTAAGTTAGGTTAGGTTTTGAAATAGTAGCATGTAGAATGTATTTGGAAGCCTCAGTCTTATCATACATGTCTATTCATTTGCTACAACTATGAGTATTGTACACCGATAAGGATATTTGTTGTCCAGTTGAGAATTTTATAGATATCAGCTTTTAAGGAATAGATGTTTTACATACAGTAGATTGAAAACTGATATTTATTTATTTATATATTTATTTTATTATTATATATATTTATTTATATATTTATTTTATTATATTTATTTATTTATTAATGTATTTATTTTTGCAGGAGGTTGAAAGAGAAATATCCTTCCGAACAGAACAGGGACTCTACTATTCTTACTTCAAGCAGATAGTAGAGGCCCCAACATGGCAGGAGGTCAGTAATCACAATAATGCAATACTGTACTCGTAATCACTGTATTTCCCATGTTTTAGATATACAGTGCTGTAATATGTTTGCTTCTCTAGATATAAATGTGTATTGGTTACCTGAAATTTATACATTGATTTATCCTGTAAGACAGCTAGGTTAAAAGTAATTGAAGTTGTATCTTATTTGTCTATTACAAAAGAAAGAAAGGTCTGCAGTGTAGGAGAGTTTTAAGAAAATAACTGAGTAAATTAAAGAAAAATCTTCCTTTATTTCTTGACCGGCCAGTCAACTACAGTCAGTGTCTGTCCACTTAACGTACATGATGCACTCTGTACTGTACCATTTGTTAACCATGTGTACATTGAACTGACATTGACTGTATATACCAAAACTAAGTCATTACCGGTAGTTGAAGAATTTGTCAATTATCCAAAGTACGATCATTATTTTTCTCAATGTCTTAAGAATACCTGTAAATATTGACTTGAATTATAAGGCAGGAATTAGCTATGTAATATATACTGTATTTTACTGCAATTACAAGAATCTTTACTGTACGAGGTCATGTCATTTCACAGGGGTTTAATCAGCTGAAACAAGACAATCAGACGGAACATGGTCGTACAATCAACATCATCCACAGATTTAATATTCTTCCAGAAATCATCCTCAGCGCTGTTTATAGGTGAGGGATGATGTATGGCGTTCTTCTGCAGTATCTCCCGAGTTAACCTTCAAACGTGGCTACACTTAAAGGGGGTAAATCATTATTGTATTGTTTAATTTTATTTTACCTTTTACCTTTTTTTTTTGGGGGGGGGGGGGTGCAATGCTGTTGTCAGAAAATAATCAAACAACACACACACCTACCTACCTACCTACCTTGTCAGTTATATACGAGTAAACAGCAATGAAGAACTGAATAGATATTGACCCCATCGCTGCAGGGACGCCACTTTTGATATTTTATTTGGCCAGAGAGGAGACCCCATGCACTGGTGCTCAAGGACATGGAGAGTTTTAAATCATTATATAACTTTTTTATCTATATCTACTAACTTAACTTCAGCCAACTTGTTTCATAATTCTAATAGTATCAGTTTAACCCGATGTTGAGTACTGTATTATATTGTTGATCATATTCATTAAATTATTCCAGATGGTTGTCTCCTCGGGAAGCACCAAGTGTGTTTTATGTGTCCACCGTATTTGGCCTACATGGGGTGTTCGTCGCTACTCTGTATATAACCGCCTGGTACCTCAGTGGCTCCATCCTTGCCGGCTTCATCTCCGTGATCCTCTTTGTCGTTCACCTGTAAGTTGTTGCCCGTAAATAAATCTTGTGTCTATATTTATTTTCAATCTATTTGTGTACAGTGAAGCTTCCATGTAATTCGATAGATGGAGGGGATTTCACATCTAACGGACCCTCGATATAATGGACTTTCATCTCTGTATAGTCCGTTAAACAGAGGTTACACCGTTTCATTTAATATCTCTGTCTATCTGTCCATCTCAAAAAGTCTCATCAAACCTTACCTAACCTAAATCACTTTTGAAGTTGAATAACATTTAAGCGAGGCAGACTTGATTCTCTTACATTAACTTAAATGAAGCGGCCAAAATAAGCTTGATATATTTCTTGACTGATTATCTCACTGATGCAGCTTGAATAGATTAGCTCATTTTTGCCATATTAGCTATTTTACAGAACTGGAACTGAGAATAAATTTTGCCATGTCTTATTATATTTCACAGACAGCGTACACATTGCTTTGTTTTACTGTACAATACTTCAGGATTAATATCAACAGGACAAACTCGACAGTAACTCGGTTGTATCTCGCAGGATTGACACAACCCGGGTCAACTACACCGTTCCACTGAGGGAGAGTTTTGCCGTCCCACTACTCTTCCTGCAGATATTCCTCATGTGTACTTATATTAGATCATACAAGTGGCAGGTCAGTGAGTAATAAATTGTTACTATTGAGTGATGGGATAATATAGTAACAGTATAACAGATTGTATTCTTTTTTTGTCTCTTTTTCTCTGATTAAATACATCTATTGGATTAACTTGGGAATTAAGTACATTTATTTATATAGTATTCTTAAATTTAGTACATGTAGAGATATAATTAATCTGTGTAAGTGTGGAAAATGGATTAAATTTTTTTTGTCTTGTTTTTTCCAGAGAGTTAAGTTGGCCGCCATCTTCCTCCTGAACGTGACTTTCCTCCTGAGTTGGCAGTTTGGGCCTTTTGTTCTACTGTGTCAACTGTTTTGCTTCACGAGTCTCGGCAGATTACTTCTCATGACAGGAACAAAGGTAGAGAGAATGGACGACTACATCATTATCCATCAATATGTCTCTGATGTTATGTTTCTTCAGTAAGATCCTCTGTTTGGTTAGGTTAGGTTAGGGTCCCATTGTACAGTAAGTTCATCTCATCAGGATATACACTGTGGAGATGTTGCCCCTTGTTGTGCGTGTGTGTGTCTGACCGTATATCTGTCAGGTTTTGTGTTCTTATAGACAAGTATCGTGAAGCCTTTATATACTTTCCTGCCTCACAACACCTGAACTGTTTTTAAGATAACTTCAAGGTTTTTACCGTATTTGGTTCATCACTATTTTATGCTTTATTGGATAACTTACAGATAAAAGTCATAATGATATACCTTGCATTGTATGTTTGTCATCCTGGTATTTATTAGTTTTTTTTTCAAATATACCAAAGTGTCATTAGGGGCATATTATATCAGATGAGAGAGATTTAGGCATTTCTAAGTATAAAAGTTAAATCTGATTGGGATAGATTATTTAAATGTTGTTTTTGATTCGAACTACAGTTCCTATCTTCTATATATTGTGTTTGAATTACTTATATCATTCATTATGTTAATTATCACTTCGTTTACTCTTTTGTCAACTGTGTTTAATGATTGTTAATTAACTGCCTCTGCCGTAACTAGGTCAGCATGCTGGTGGTGGTGATGGGCATCTCCCTCCTGGTGGCGTGTGTAGTACAAGCCAACCCTCCTCTAGTTGTATCCTCACCGGCGCTATCCATGGTGCTGCCAGCCCTCGTCCTCAGTTTTACTCCCTCGGCGGACAGGAACCTCGGAACAACTCTCAGACTCACCATCGTGGCTGCTGAACTATCCCTGCTCTTGCTGGCTACTGTGCTCATCAATGGCAGTATAAAGGTATTGACTGTATTCTAGATATCTAGATATTGGTTTTCCACCGTTGAGAATAACTTAATGAGGATGACCAAGACTTGGGTCACGTGTTGTGTCAAGAGATTCTATTAGTCAGTCAAGCAGGCTGGTATTCATAGAGCTGTATATTGTAGCTAAGAGTAGAGACTGATTTCTCTCCCATGTTCCTTTGCTGCTACAGAATCTTTTAATGTGTTCATCTTAATGGCTAGTGAGTCTATTTTAATTGACATTCAAAAAGACCAAACACAAAAGTAACCAACTCAGAGACTTTGCTTTATGGTGAAGTTTGGGACAAGGTAACACAACTCATGATGGAGAAGCTCTTTTCTTGTAAACTTTATTGTATACACTACTGAATGTGACTTTCAAATAGTGTTATCTCCACCGTCCAGATTTAGTACAACAACCGCACATTATTTTCAGTGTTTTAATAGTTTACTTTGTCTTTTTCTCTTGTGTTTCAGATATTTCTCGACATAAACGCAGACTCTCATGTTTACCAACTACTCTTTGCAAAATTACAAATGGGAGATATACGAGACTTTGACTCACGACTGTATATGTGTAGTGATGCCTTTGACTATATGGACATTGAGTCCCTGGAAAGGCTGTGTGAGAGTGGACTCCTGCCGCTGTACGTTGTTGGTGTCGTTGTGTTTTTAGTGTCAACTGTGAACTATTTCTTAAGAAATAATCCAGAGGAAAATATGGAAAATTATACTGAAATTTCATCCGATTATAGAGAAAATCTATTTAATTTATTGGAGTTAAGTAGAGAAGAGATTTCTTACACTTCAGAGTATATGAAAATAATACAACAGGAAATTGAGACTCTTGAATATGGAACAGAGAGAGTCATTGACACTACATACATGGGTGACATGAAGGTGGATCCATCTACAGAAAAACTGATCAAAGAACAATCACAGACAGAGTGTATCTATGCCCCCTGGGATTCCTCTCAAGGTCAATCATTCATTCAAGGAAGACCTGACTTGATCTTCTTTTTGGGTGAGTACAGCACAGTACAGTATTGGCTACTTGCTGTGTTTTAATCCCTACTAGATCACTAATCCTGTAGTAAGGTCGGTACAGTGACTGCTTATGTTAGTGGGCTGGTGGACCACTGCTCCTGGATTTGAGTATAGCTCGAGTAAGCAGTGTGTGGTTGATATCCAGTGATAGCAAATATAGCAGAGTAATAGTGGTGCAGGATAACACAATACTCACCAACCAGCTGTAAAAACTTGAGTTTGTTCACACATATCCTGACAGTATAGCAGTCCTGTCTCAACCTGTCAGTGATGCATGCTTCCAGGTCAAGAATATTGATAATAGTGGAGATATATTTATTGTCTTGCTTTAAGAAATTAAATCAAGCTACAGTTGTTATCCTGTTGTGAGATAAACCATAACTTTCCTTAATAATTTCAGCACTGTCAGTCATGTGGAGCATTTTGGCAACTCTTATTCTTCGTCTTAAAGTGCTGTGGATGCCAACAGTGTGTGTCCTGACGGGTGTCTTTATGGCTGACATAAGAATATACAGCTCACTAATACCTGTACTCACATGTGGAAAGTTGTCATCCTATCTTCCAAGATGGTTTCCTGAATTTTTTAAAATGATCATCTGCTTCAGTTTTGTAGCCTTCATCTATAACAAGGTGGGTTGGTACAGTACCTGCTTTGTGACATACTGTACCATATTTGTTTTTACTTCACTTTATACTTAGTTATGACATAGATTATGGTGTTGTGCTGCAGTGTGTCAGTATCCCCAGTGAGAGTCATGCAGTGTAGCTCGGCACATTTAATGAAGCCAGCCCGGGTCTGCTGTGACTAACTGGCATGCCATCACTCTCTACCATAGCCTCAGCCTGAATCATTTGACCTTGCTTCAGCTCACCACAACTGACACACTTCACAGTCAACTTCAATTAAAATTTTAACTTTCTATACTAAATCAAAAGTACCTGTGCTATTTTCAGATTGTTTTCCTTGTTTTCCTCACTTGAACTAGAAGGAGAAGCAGGTGCTGAGAATTTAGTCATCTTAGTAAGTGGTGTACAGTGTGTGGTAAGCTCAGTGGGAATGACTGAAGAGGAGTGTCAGAGGGATGCCGTGATTGTAGCAGGGAAGTGCATCATAGTTGTACAGTATTGAGTCACTAGATGATTTAGAACACATCCAGCCTGACTCTTCTTACAAAATTAAAACCTTCACACAATACACCTTGTACTGTACAGTATATAGGAAAATGGTAGTAATTTTGATAGCAGTGAAATAAAAAAAATAGCTACTCAACAAAATTACAAAATAATATGAGGCTATTCTATATCTTTCAATACTTTATTTATTGAAAGTTTTTCTTGATATTCCATATTCTTCGTTTGTAAGGAATTTATAAATTAACAATTATAATATTTTGTTTACAGTTTTGGGGTAAAGTGGCATCAGAAGTGTGGCCAGAGGAGATGTATGAGTTCTGGGACCCTGATACTGTGGAGTTGATGGAGTGGGTCCAGTCTTACACTCCACCTGACGCCGTGTTCGCCGGCTCCATGCAGTTACTGGCGGGTGTAAAGTTATGCACTGGTCGACACATAACTAATCATCCTCACTATGAAGACTCCTGGCTCAGGGACCGCACACATCAGGTAATGGCGACCATCAGGTTTATTCCTATAGGAAGTACTGTAACAAGGTTTTGATTTACATTGACTGTGTGAATATTTGTAAGAAACTTGTAGTTCCGCAGAATGACTTTATTAAAATGGAAACTGTGGAAGGATATTTCCCTTTTCATGTTGGCTCAGGTCTGTTTCCACCTCTGTAAGCTCAGTGACTTGGTAAGAGCTCAGCAACATATACCTGAATGTTTGGATAGTTCTTGGAGCTTCTTTATTTTGGCTGAACAAATAATTATTGTTAAGCATTAATAATATAAATGAAAACATTTGATGAAAGTACAACTACAGTACTACACTGTGCAGTATAGTAAGCAATGCATCGACTTTGTCACTGACATCCTACACAATTCATCATAATTTGGAATTGACCTTATTTATTAAAGCAAGGGTAGAGTTAATTGATAATGACTTTTATCTTTGTAAATTAATGTGTAAACAATATGTAAATCCCAAATCTACGTTATATAAACTAACAGGCCACTGACACTACAGATTCCACAGTGTTGCAGGACATAGAATCAGCTCCCACCCTATAAATTTATACTTTAATCTATCATCTACATTTACGTCACTTCTCAGTAACTAACTTTGAGATCTCACACTTGCAGGTTTATCAGATATATGGGCGGGAAGCTCCTGAAGTTGTATATGACGCTCTGAAGACTGCCGGAGCTACACATATCATCGTGGAGGACAGCATCTGTCTCCTTAGTGTTGACTCCAAGCGCCCACTGTGTAGACTGATCGATATTGTTGACCTTCATAATGGTCATGTGAGTTTCTTTTGGTCAAATAGTCATTGTTAAAGGGAATTTTATGATTTTTTGTTTTTATTATTCTCTCACTTATTCTCTTATTTTTATTCTTGTTATTGTTCTCTCTCATTCTCTTTTTTTTATCTTGTTCTTCCTTGTTATTGTTCTCTCATTCTCTCTTGTTCTTGTTCTCTAAGCTCAAAGTAGAGAGAAATGCAGATTTATATAACCACCCTATAAATTCATAGTGTACATCACCTTACAGATCCCGGAGAATGGAGGACAGGGTATACCAGCCTTGCAAACACCCTTACACGGGAGATTCTGCAACATGGTTCAGCAGAAGATTGCCGAGTACAGCCGCTTCTTCTCCCTCGTCATGAGCAACAAGACCTTCAGGGTGTATAGAGTCGCCATTACCTCCTAGCCTTAAGAGTTAGCTAAGGTGTCTCTCTTTTGTGAGGTATGGTTATTATTACAGGCAGGTCCCGGGTTACGTACGAGTTCCATTCCTACGGACGTTCTTAAGTCGGAAAGTATCCCCCGTGTGCATGCCATACTTGCAGAACAATGTTTAAAATCCCACTGTGTCATAGCCTGAGTCCTCATATACATCTAAAATCACTTAATTTAAGAGAAAAGAAGAAATATAATGACAAAATACTGTAAATGAGAGTACTATAAGTCATCAGGCAGTAGATAGTAGGCAGCTATCAAACAGAGAGGTACTACTGCCTGGGAAGATATTGGAAGCATAAAGTGTTGTTTAGTGTGCCTGGGTGGGCTAATTCCCATTAAAAAAATATATACTAAATTTGAAGCTTAACTTTATGGGACCTCGTTCTTATCGGCAGATAAGTCTGTAAGTTTGACGTACGTAACCCAGGGACCTCCTGTGTTATGTTTAAGTATCAGACAGTGTCAGGATGTACTGAATAATTTCACCCAGTCATTTAGTTTACTATTGGTCTTGAATAGTCACCCTTGTCACTACTACTAATGGTTTTATTTATTTTATTAATAGTAGTGTATAATGCTACAGCTACTTCTACTACTACACTACTTTTAAATATAGTAAAATTTTACATTACTGTATAGTATTTTATAGTTCGTGGCACAATGTCCAGTGACCCGTGAGATTGCTTGGCTAGAACAGCCCGTGAAGAGCCTTTCTTGAGGTATTGTCTTAACCTTAGTGTTGACAGAGTGAGTGTAACTTCTTATACAACATTTACACTGATCTGATGGTACAGTAAACATACCTCAAGAATACAGAGACTAAACCCCTTGAACTAAGTACACTGTTAAGGGGAGTTCTGGTAGGGTCATCATGTAGGTCACTTGATGCTTAACCTTAATGGTGTAAAAATTAGGATGTCATAATCCATCCCTGTGTTTTATATATGTTTATCATTCTGAGATGACCACGAACACAGCTTGATTTATACTTGTTGAAATTCATGCAGACCAATGTATTAAATCTACTGTAGTTAAAGAAAAATATAGCTGTTGTAGATAGTGGTTTAGAAAAAAAATTCTTCTAATTTTAGTGCCATAGTTGAAGCTATTTTATGCACAATATGTCAAGGTGGGCTTTGATATTTAGAACCTTGAGCATTATGCCCTCCCAACCCTGTAAGATTTGCCTGTGGGCCACTCAGTGAGTTCTGTTAACTGGCCAATCAAAGAGCTTGTACAAGTGAACTTTTAACATTAGTCACATGGGTCTGGAGTAAGGTCAGGGTGTTTTCATAATTCAGAATAAGTTTAATCTAATAACCTCTAAAGGAAATAATTTTGGCATATATAAGAGTAATGAACCCAGAATATTATATTACAGTACAGTACTGTGTTATATAATATTTTCTCCAGCTAAGGCTTCTTTCCTGTGGATAAAGTGTTGGAAGATTCAGGTTTCATTACTTTTGGTGGTTCACGATTTTGGGGGTTGGGTAGTGGCTCTCAGGTCCAACTTATTCTGAATCTGGAAGATCAGTTGCCTTTGTCTCAAGTCACCTGTTGCATATTGGACAGTAGGGTTTGCTTGTTACTCCATTTAATGTGCATATATTTGTGAACCTTTCAGGTTTTTGTTACAAGTTATAATTGTGTAACTGACTCAGAGTAGAGATCAGTCAAACCCAGGACTCTTAGATTGCCTACTGAGGTCAGTTACCACTGTCTCACCACGTCTAGGAAGGAAAAGCTAATCACTACTTCGCTGTGTGGATGACTAGTATTACATAATGCTGCCTTATGCACTGACTTGTAGTTAGGACCATGTATGTACCATAGTTTATGTGTGCATTGAGCAACAATCAGAGTACTACAGTAGTAGTTTTGATTGAACATCTGCCGCTACAGCAAAACTCAATGCAAGTTTTGCTCTGGAATATTTATAGTACCCAGTATAGTACAGTACAGTACAGTAGTACAGTACAGTACAGTACAGTACTGTCTTTCATAAAAGGACAGATGTTATGACCCATTAATGGATGGATTAATATTTGTGATTGCTGTTGATATGTGATATGTAAAAATTAATGATGGAGTGTTTTATTTTACAGGAGAGGAGGTTATTAGTTACACTGAACAAATAGATTCATTTATTAGAATGTTTGAAGAATGAAATAGGGAACAAATGTATTAAGAACCAGAGTTTCTGAATTACAAATGAAAGTTTATTTTGCTATTGAAGTAATTTTCATTTTACATGTACCTGTACTGTATTAGAATCCTTCTACATATGAGGACAGTGTTAGTTATGGATAATAGTACAATATTTGATCATTAACCAACTATTGTAGTCTATTTACATCACACGGTATTTTTTATAATAATTCTCTGATAGACTCGGAACACTATGAGTAATGTGATTACGGGTTACAAAATGGTTTTCATTGCCTTTTGTGTTGACCCTAAATATAATCCACCATCAGAGCCACCAGTAGTCCTTCACCATGGACTAGTAAGACCAATGTATTCAGGTTATGATATATAAGAAGGTGTTACGCCCATTTCCTTTTCTTCTTAGATTTGTTCTCTGTGCTCTTGAAGTCAGCACCAATGCATCCTTTATGCCGAGGCACCAAGGATCATTACCTCAGTGCCCTGTTTTTTAGTATCTATATCTTATTGATGATAAATTTCTGGACCTTGTGATATTAATCAGTGTTTGGCGAGTCTCGTACAGTCACTGGGTTCTGTTTGGTCACTGACGTCTTGTATAGTAAGCAAGTGTTCATCTTCAAGTTGATCTAAATTTTTATTGATGATATGGAGAACAGCTCAGGAGGGACCTAGTGAAGAAGTGGCTATCAGTTGACCATGTTGGATTGTATCAACCACAGTAACTTGCGGACACTTGAAGAATAGAATGTTTCACGTCTTTTGCCAAGTTTGAGTGAAATCCATTGCTACATGTGTAAGATGTGGCAACAGTTCACAGAAAACTGGACAGTTGGAGCACAAACCATTAGCCTTTCATCCATGACAAACCCAGTTGGGAATAAAATGGCTCCATTGTTATATGAGCCACATTAGTTCTCATTTCCTGAACAGTGAATACCACTTTTCTGTGTGAGAAGTTACATGTATTCTTATAGAATTTTATTATAATATAGTAAGTTTTCTCTTGACCAGATGATATAATTCACACCAAGTCTTTTTAAGAGAGAATTCTAGTTCAGCCAAATGGTTTCTAGTTAAAAGATAATTTTTAGAATTACTTAACCTTCACACTCATGTTTTATTTCAAGATCACAAAGGGGGCGCAGGTGATAAGAGAACACGTCAGAACAGTGCACAGAAAGATGAATAGAAAAGTGAAGCTCATTATTAGAGGCTGTTGTAGCTCTTTGCACACTTTGTACAAGTGGGCTATAAGGTTATATAAATACATTGAGTTGTAAAGACATATCATAATATTTGTACTGTACAGTCATTAGACAGTGACAAGTTCAGGAGAAACAGTGTGTCAGTATACTGTTTGTTGCCCCATTTTATATTTGTATCTTTCTAAGTTCTGGTGTTTTACAAATTTAGAATTCTTTATTTGATTATCTGTATGTGTCTGGGCTGGTGACTAGAGATCACCATATTATGATAAAAAATATACATTAGTATGTCTTTTGTCTCCCAGATATGAAGAATGTATAAGTTATGTTGCTTGAGGAAGTATACATTACTGTATTGTATAAAAAATTAAGTATTTGAAGTGATGGTATGTAGATACAACTAATTAATATTATCAGTACTAAGAAGTTTGTTATAAAATACAATGCAGTATTACAAGAGCATACTTTTTTATGTATACCTGTACAGTATAGTATAGTCATATCACTACTTATCAGCTTACTAGCCATTGGGGAGGTTGCCCTATCCAGTGTTGGTACAGGAGGAAACAGAGTCCGGGAAACCTGTGGTGTTTGGTAGTGAGGGTCACACTGGATAACACCCTTCTCACGTGTGTATGGGTCAAGCAGGACTCGAAACCTTGGCATATCGGTGAGAGATACACACATTACCGCTGTACTGTACCGCCAACAACTACAAAGGTGGTCATCCAGTGTCACAAGTGCCTCTTATTCAAATTCAGAAGCATCGATTATAATACAGATTCAGGTACAGTAATTTCCATGTAGTAACATATTATCAGCACAATGCCTTAGCCAAGATAGGAAGAGATCTTGTCAGTATCTATTTCATATTTTTTACATGACCCAATTTTGTGAACTGTAAACTTTGTGAAACTCTTGTGAACTTTGTAAGATTTCAGTCAACTTTGTAAAACTCCTGTGGACATTTTGACATTTATTTACTCTTTGGAAAACTTGTATAAAGGTTGAGAAGCTTCTGTAAACTTTGTAAAGCTTCAGTGAAATTTGTGTAGTATACGTATATCTTTTTGTGAATTTTGAGAAAGTTTCTGTGGTCTTTGTAAAGCTTGTGAGAATATTGTGAAGTTTATACCTCTACTTCCCTGACCATATCTCACACACACAGACACACACACACACACACACACACACACACACACACACACACACACACACACACACACACACACACACACACACACCTTCCCTCCACAAGCAACAACAGATGCCTGGACAAAATGCCACTTCACATAGAAACCCACCAGAATTGCTTACTGTACAAAATCCCACAACCAAAATAAAGAAATAGACACCAGCCCAAGGTTAAGTTAGGTTTGGTTGGGTTAGGTTAGGTTTGGTTGGGTTAAGTTAAGTTAGGTTAGAGTGGAGTGGCCAGCATCACTAACATCTCATCTCACAGCCACATTGGTACTGTAAGGTAACACAAAAACGGCATTCAAATTTCTATTCATTCTCTTATCCTCACTTAAATTAATATATTAAATCATGAATCTTTGAGGATTTAGTATGGCGTAAAATAATGATCCATGTGAATTTTGATTATGGGTGCTGATTTAACTTACCGCCTTACCTAGACTAACAGTCCACAGCCTTAGTTTATGGCAGAGTCACTGTAGCAGATGAGTGTGACTGCTCCTCTGCACTGGCTGCCTTATATCATTGACACACAGAAGATAGGATTTATTTTACATCACACCAGATACTCAAGGGACTACTGCATTGTACTATGATAAGTTGGATATATAAATGGGCATTAGCATAAATTATCTAAGTACAATAGAATGCTTGAAGTTTGGGCATTATTTTGGCCTTCAATTTTATGCTGCAGCTTAACTTAGCAATTAGATGAGTTTTTGCATATACGATTATATTATGGAGGTACAGTATAAATAAATACTTAGTGCACAAACCTATGAGAATTTGACTCTAGGAAGATTATTGAAGTTTTTTGTAATTTTAAGTCTTTTTTTTTTTTGCTTGAAATTTGTTTTGAAGCAGAAAGAGATATAGAACTGTATTTTAATGAATCATTGATCCAAAGGTTAGAATAGACATTTAGACCAATAAACTATCATTGTATGGAGCTGTAACTCTTAAGACCAGTTCCCTTACATTATAGAAGGAATAACAGTATAATGTGAACAAAGTTTGTAAACCGAACCCAAATAAAAGTTTCCAATTTCTTATTCGAGTTTAATTTATTGTCTTGGGATGAGGACGCTGACTGCACACATGTCCTAAGGTTGTTCATTTGTGCCTAGACTGAACACCCACTAGCCACTCTTCCCTTAATTGTGAATGAATACCATAACTGACGGACGACTGAGTGTAATGCTGGCCACACCGCTTCCTGTGTATAGAAAATAGGCCAAATAAAGTGTGTCATATTCTGTGTCTCAGATGGGCTATTAGAGAACTTCAGGAACCATTTTAAATTTCATGATTCAATTGAAAATAAGGTTTAGTAATGACATCAGTTTTTGGTTTGTGGCAGTTAAGTGTAAGCCAAGGACGGTGTGAGAATTAAGCAGTCGTGGGCATTATTTCATCATAGGAACGTTCTTGAATCTGTTACCTGAACCATCACCCTGTGTTCATGTTTATATAATGTCACCTACTATTGTTTTCTCATTTACAAAGTTTAAATATATCACCCTATTCCTAATTAACAAATACATTATGATTGAGGCTTAATTATGTTATTTATATAATTGGATTTATTTGTTGGTTGTTGTTGGCAAAATATAATCAGGTTTACGGATCATTTCATATGGTTGGTTTGTGTTGTCTTTGAAGAGTGATTCTTACCAGTAGTTTCTCTCCCAGCTGTAACCTTCACTTTGGTGCTGGATAGTAAGACATTTGAGATCACCTGAAGTTTAGCCCCCATCATATTTCACCTGGAGATTAATGAACCTAACCTAAACACACACTCATTTTAGCATCAAGGTGTTTAAACAGGTGAAATAAACTTGAGGGGTTAATTATCAGGTGATACTCTTGTTATTGTTATTGATAAAAATACAATACTGCAGAGAATGGTGGGTCTTGTAGATGTTTGACTCGATAATTGTGCTACGCTACAACATTTTCTTTATACGTATTTCAGATCGGGACCGCACGGCACTCTCTCTACTGACGGGGAATATAACACAAGTGACTCACATTTCGGGCTAGACTCACCTTATCCACCATTGATGAGAGATTTACCTGTGTTATGAAAGGTAAGTAATGTCTTGTCCTAGGAAGAGACGTGAGTGAAGGAGGAGTTTTATACACGAGGAGAGGAAATAATGTAAGAGTTGAATAATGTTAAGTAGCGGTGATAACTTGAGGAAGAATGGTGAGTTATAACTTACGATTGAGATTAAAAGAAGATGGTGATAGAATTGATTTTATTGTCGTGTTGACCATGGTAGTTGTGAAAGGTGAGGGGTAGGGTGAGGAGGTGGGTAGGGTGAGGAGGTGAGAAGGGGGGAGTGAGAGGGGTGAAAGGTCTGTAGTTGGGGGGGGGGGGAGTTAATGAGGCGAGGAACTTTGGTATTTTGGTTCATATTGGTAATTAGGATGGTGGTGCATTCCAACTGCACTAAGGTTAAGTTTAGGTGCTTAGGGAAGTCTCTCTCTCTCTCTCTTTCTCTCTCTCTTTCTGTTTCTCTTTCTTTCCCTCTCGTTTTCTTCTCCCTCTCTCTCTCCCTCTCTCAGCGTCCTGTCCCTGAGTCAACCTCTCAAAGATTAATAGTTTTTACTGATGCAGCGGGAAGGACGGAAGACCATGATGGAGGAAGAAGGGAGGAGAGGAGAGACTGAGGAAGAGAGGAGGGAGGGAGAAAGGGACTGAGAGAAGAAGGGAGAGACTAAGGGAGGAAGAAAGAGGAGGGAGGGAGGGAGGTGGTGGGTCCTCATGTACCAGACGCTCCTGGGGACATTTCTGGCCTAGTTCCAGCATTCCCACTCCAGGGGCTGAGGAGGAGGAGAGGGATGGGGAGTCGGGGGAGGAAAGGAAGAGTGAAAAAAGTGGTGGGGAGGGAGGGAGAGGGAGGGGTAACTTGTTTGTATAAGTTTGATATGTAAAGCAGCTCTTGGGGGTTAATAATACAATAATGGGATTACCTGAAGATTAGACACCCCATCTTATTTCACCCTTACACTAACCTAATACCCCTCCAGGTAGTGTTAGGGTGAGTAATCTTCAGGTGAGATAATGTGGGGGGCTAATCTTCAGGTGATAATGATAGACCACGCCTCCTGGCCTCTCATGCAGTGTTAGGATGTTACGACGGGTGTGTATAGGTTAGGTTATTATTATTATTATTATTATTATTATTATTATTATTATTATTATTATTATTATTATTAACTCCCCTTAAGGTTGAAGATAAAGGTGTAGAGAGGAAGAGGAAAGGGAGAGGAGTGAGAGGGGAGGCAGGAAGTACATGAGAGGGAGGAGAGGAAGGGAGGGTGACTGGTGAGGGGCATGGTAGGGGGAGGGAGGGGGGGGGGGGGTAAGACTTTCCTCCTCTTTGTTGAGACTCGTGAGAGAAGGGAGGTAATAGTCTCTCTCTCTCTCTCTCTCTCTCTCTCTCTCTCTCTCTCTCTCTCTTATTTTTATTTTTCTCTTTCTCCATCCGTTCAGCTCAGGTCCGTTTGTCTGTTTCTTTGTTTCTCTTCTGCCTTTGTTTGTGGGAGTATCTTATTCTTAAAGCCTCTCTCTCTCTCGAAGAAGGGTACCACTATCACCTATGTACAGCAGGTAGAAGAGGTGGAAGGGGTACCACTGTTTATCTTCGTGGTGATGGTGGTGATGGCGGTCAGACGAGGTACCATTGTTACCATTCTATACCGGGGGAAGGGGAGGATAGTTAGGGGAAGGGGAGGATAGTTAGGGGAAGGGGAAGGGTGAGGGGGAAGAGGTGAGGTGAGGGAGGAAAGAAATATCTCACGTCTGAAGATCCTCCTCAGCTCAATGGCTCACAACAAAAGATTCCTCTCTTGTGAAGCCTTGTGTTCATGTCTCAGTGTTCATGTCTCAGCAGATCAGAAAATTTTTCTTCTCAGTCATACAGGTGAGAGAGAGAGAGAGAGAGAGATAGTTTATCGTATTTAAACTGAGAATTGTAATATCGTTTAAGATTTATCGGATCACTTGAAAGGTTAGGTTAGGTTAGGTTAGCATTAGGGTAGTTAATCTTAAAATAAGCTGGGGGTCTAATAATGTTTGTGTGAACTGATTTTTCTTATAATTTATTATTAATATTATCATCATCATCATCATCATTATTATTATTATTATTATTGTACTTTCGTGTCCCCCCCCCCCCCCCCCAGGCCCCGATGTGGGTCAGTGGGTCATTAACCTGTACTCGGGTGGGCTAATCCCTGTTAAAAAAAAGAGAACTAACCAATCAGCTGATCTTACTCTAACAACCATTACTGTTTGTATGTTCAGTGTTGGTCCTTCAGTCAGTCTTCTTCCCGGTAAACTATCAGTGAGGTGATCTTGACCAAACATCGATTTTCTCAGCGTGTAAAGTTGCTCTGCTAAATTCTTGGGTCCGCCCGCTGGTGCTCATGTTGTTGTTGTTGCCTACGACACCAACACAAATCCTCACAGCTGCTACGAGACCCAAACCTAACCTAACCTAATCAACCTAACCTTGGATTCTCTTCTCTTCCAAGCACCTCTCCATTGGGCCTTCCCTCCCTCAGCCTCTCCTAGCACTCCTCCCTCAGCTTCTCTCAGCACCCCTCCCTCCCTCCCTCAGCCTCTCCTAGCACTCCTCCCTCAGCTTCTCTCAGCACCCCTCCCTCCCTCTCTCAGCCTCTCCTAGCACTCCTCCCTCAGCTTCTCTCAGCACCCCTCCCTCCCTCCCTCAGCCTCACCAGCCACTGCTACAAGAGCTGCCGAGGAACTGCCTGACGGAGGGTAATAACGCCCTACTGCTGGTACTGCTTAGATCCCTTTCCTTCCCTCTCTTCATTCCCTCTCCTTCCACCCCTTCTTTCCCTCTCCTTCTCCAATTCCTTCTCCTGTTTCCCCCTCCCTTTTCTCAACTCCTTTCCTCCCTTCCCCCTGATTTACCCTACTTCCTCCTTCTCCTCCACTTCGGTTTCTTTATCTCTTCTCCATTCCCTCTTCTTCCCCTCTTTCTTTCCCTCTATTGTCCATCTCTTCATTTTTCTTTTCTTTTCACTTTCCACTCCTCCACTACCCTTTTATCCCCTCCCCCCCTCTCTCCCACCCCACCACCTACCCTCCCACCTTCCCTGCACCACCCATCCCACCTCTTCCATCTCACCTTCATTACAACTCGTTACTGGCGACTTCCTGAATTAGGGACGAACTTTATATCTAGCCACCCCCCTATCCTACCCCCTCCCCCATCCCCTATCCTACCCCCTACCCCATCCCCTATCCTACCCCCTCCCCCATCCCCTATCCTACCCCCTCCCCCATCCCCTATCCCTACCCCTTCCCCTTCTTCTCCTCTCCCTACCCCCCGACGTCGCCTCCTGGCTCTGTTTGAGGACATTTTAGGTCGTACTCAAGGGGTTAAGACGTCGTATTCAATGGGTTAAGACGTCGTACTCAAGGGGTTAAGACGTCGTACTCAAGGGTTAAGACGTCGTACTCAAGGGGTTAAGGTGTACTCAAGGGGATAAGGTGTACTCAAGGGGTTAAGACGTCGTACTCAAGGGGTTAAGACGTCGTACTCAAGGGGTTAAGGTGTACTCAAGGGGTTAAGACGTCGTACTCAAGGGTTAAGACGTCGTAAAAT
>CAUDMG010000245.1:1050000-1085000 GCA_958450375.1 Homarus gammarus
AAATCCGTCACCTGATAATATTTGACAGTCCAAGCTAATTGCCAATTAGTGTCAAGTGCAAAACAATAATGGAGTAATTTCACGTTTCTCGGCAGTTTAAGGAAACGACATAACAAGCGTCATGTTACCGTCACTGTCTCGTGTCACCGTCACTCATGTTACCGTCACTGTCTCATGTCACCGTCACTCATGTTACCGTCAGTCTCATCTCACCGTCACTGTTTTATGTTACCGTCACAGGTCACCGTCACTGTCTCATGTCACCGTCACCGTCACAGGTCACCGTCACTGTCTCATGTCACCGTCACAGGTCACCGTCACTGTCTCATGTCACCGTCACAGGTCACCGTCACTGTCTCATGTCACCGTCACCGTCTCATGTCACCGTCACAGGTCAATGTTACCGTCACAGGTCACCGTCACTGTCTCATGTCACCGTCACTGTCTCATGTCACCGTCACAGGTCACCGTCACTGTCTCATGTCACCGTCACAGGTCACCGTCACTGTCTCATGTCACCGTCACAGGTCACCGTCACTGTCTCATGTCACCGTCACTGTCTCATGTCACCGTTATACTCGGCTGGGCTGGTCACCCCGCTGGCTCAGTGTTAATACGAGTGATATATTATTGTCAGCACGTCAGATATAATGGTATCTTTACATCAGCGGAAGTGGTTAGTTTTACCATACAAAACGACTGACATACCTAGGATTATTTTGTCATTTAAGGTGTTATAGTGGACATAAATGGACGATATGTTTGTCATATTGAAAACTGAATAGCAATCTTAAACTGTATTTTGTGATTTCATAACCGATACAGTAGTACAGTAGTAGTTGAATGTTATTGTGTGATATACAAAAGCTTATTGTGTACATATGTGTCTGCTCTTTGTAATACTCGGGCGTTACAGCTGATGAGAGGAAGTTTGTGTTAATTACAGTGCGGTACAGTTGTCATTACATGGTAGGGGTAATTGTGTTATTTAGGGCCGTAGTGCATTACAGCTGTCTGTTATTATGTCAAGTGTGTTTTGTGATGTTTGACGTTACAAGTGACGTAACCGGAATTTTGTGGTGGCAACCGGATTTTGTGGTGAATTGACACATCACAGCTGTCATATATGAACGTTATTTTATGCCAAGTAGTGTCATGCGACTGTCATAAATATATACTGTATATTGTGAGAAAATGAAGGTGTCACAGCTGCCATTCGTGAGCGAAATTTTGTAAGTTACAGAGTATTACAGACAGCTGTCAGGCGGTATTTTTGACACTTGATAAATTACATGAATTTTTATTTTGCGATACTTAATATAACGAAACAATAATAGTTATCATCTGTAAACATTATTATTGTAACAGATTTAAGACATTACAGCTATGACAAACAAACACTACTTGAAGATATCAGACTTGACAGCAGTTATAGAAGGTATTTTGTTCCATAGACATTCCGTTACATCAGCCATAAACTGTATTATTGAATATCGAAAAATTCCCTTACAAATGTCACACTGAATTAATATTTCATAACAGATTTCACATGTTAGAGCCTTGATAAACAACGTATTCAAGAACCTGTTACAATATAGTGTCTTTTAACGATGTAACGTGTATGTGTGGGGGGGGGGGGGCTTGCCACTATCGTTACAGCACTACTATATAACGTGTGGACATCTCTTGCGTAACACCGGATTGTGACGCTGTGACTATAGAACGGCATTCCACGCCTTGTGGGACCACTTAAGAATTCCTTCCCCTGTCTTAGGTTCTGTGGGGGGGAGGGGGGGAGGGTCCTTTCTTCATATTCGGGGTTCTGATGCGAGTCCTTTAGCTCTGAGGTTCTCTTTGAAAAGTCTTGTAGGTTCTGTTTGACTCTTATTCACATTTTAAAGGTTTAATGTAGAATTCCAAATCATGTGTTTGTGGTTCGGTTGAGTTGTTAATTGATTGGGTGTTTATTGGATTTTAAGCAAGTGTGTGTGTGTGTCTGTCCGTGTGTGTGTGTGTTCATTATCGATTCTCAGGGGCTGAAAATGCGTTCTTGGGGCCTATGACTCTGCAGTTTTACCTTGTGACCGCCAGATACTTGCTAGTTGTGAAATTGTGTAAGACTGTGCTTAATTTATTGTAATTTGTGTAAGAGTCTGTTAATATGTGCAAGTCCGTGTGTAAATCGTGATGCCATACATTGGTTCTGCCAAGCACTTGTGGGTAAATTTGTACTAGGCTTCGGTAGGATATTTTTTTAATTTACTTTATTATCAATGGGGAATAACTTGATTTATTTATATCTATTTTTTTTAAAGAATTGTTAGATAATATTACTCGGGGAAAACACACGGATTTTTTTTATTTATTTTTTTTCTGTCGGAAGTAACCTAACCAAACCAAGCCTAACCCAAGCCTAACCCAACCTAACCTAACCTTTGATAATAACTAAACTGGTCTTTATTATCAGTGTATTTTTATCGTTATCCTTTAAGACAACTGCCAGAAAGAGGTTAATGTTTGTGTGGTGAGCTGATCGTCTGGTCATATAGCCTAGTGGGAGCGGCTGTGTAGTGCTTGTTTGCTGTCCAGATAATTGTGTTTTGTTTATCTACTTTCTTCTTGTTTATACACTTGTTTTATTGCCCAAACTCCTACTTATTGCCCAATGTCTTGTAGCGGAGTGTAACATGATCATTTTTTGCCCCGACACCTGTTGTATAGTGACATAATACTGTAGTCTTGTAGTTGTGGAGATACTATTGTCTGTCGTAGTAGTAGTAGTAGTAGTAGTCGTAAGGGCTTGTATATCAGCTATAGTATAGAAGTTCTGGGCTTATACAACGATACCACAGTGTATGTTTGTTGTCATTATAGTGAGATGAAAACAGTGAGAGAGAGAGAGAGAGAGAGAGAGAGAGAGAGAGAGAGAGAGAGAGAGACCTGGCTACACCTTGAGTGAGAGAGAGACACCTGGCTACACCTTGAGTGAGAGAGACACCTGGCTACACCTTGAGTGAGAGAGAGACACCTGGCTACACCTTGAGTGAGAGAGAGACACCTGGCTACGCCTTGAGTGAGAGAAACCTGGCTACACCTGTGCTTGTGACGTCATTATGAACAAGTAGGGAAGTGAAGGCTCAGTACTTACTGGAATAGTTCTTTCGTTCTTCATTCTTTTACTTCCTTCATTCTCCTTTTTTCTTCGTCTTACTTCAGTATATTTATTTTATCCTTCCTTAAGGTTGAGAGGTGTGTAGTGAGGGTGAGTAGTGAGGGGTGTCAGGGTGAGAGGTGAGAGTGAAGGGTGCCAGGTGAGAGGTGAGAGTGAGGGGTGCCAGGTGAGAGGTGAGAGTGAAGGGTGCCAGGGTGAGTGGTGAGAGTGAGGGGTGCCAGGGTGAGAGGTGAGAGTGAGGGGTGCCAGGTGAGAGGTGAGAGTGAGGGGTGCCAGGTGAGAGGTGAGAGTGAGGGGTGCCAGGGTGAGAGGTGAGAGTGAGGGTTGCCAGGGTGAGTGGTGAGAGTGAGGGGTGCCAGGGTGAGAGTGAAGGGTGCCAGGGTGAGAGGTGAGAGTGAGGGGTACCAGGGTGAGAGGTGAGAGTGAAGGGTGCCAGGGTGAGTGGTGAGAGTGAGGGGTGCCAGGGTGAGAGGTGCCAGGGTGAGAGGTGAGAGTGAGGGGTGCCAGGGTGAGAGGTGAGAGTGAAGGGTGCCAGGGTGAGTGGTGAGAGTGAGGGGTGCCAGGGTGAGAGGTGCCAGGGTGAGAGGTGAGAGTGAAGGGTGCCAGGGTGAGAGGTGCCAGGGTGAGGGGTGCCAGGGTGAGGGGTGCCAGGGTGAGAGGTGAGAGTGAAGGGTGCCAGGGTGAGAGGTGCCAGGGTGAGGAGTGCCAGGGTGAGGGGTGCCAGGGTGAGAGGTGAGAGTGAAGGGTGCCAGGTGAGTTAGAGGGTGAAGATGGCTCACCACACAGCCTCATCACTCACGGTACCTGGCTCAAGGGCTCTTCAAGATCACAGGCGGCGGGGAATTACGGCTCCTAACTGTTGCCGCCTTGTCATACCTTAACCTAACCTAACCTAACTTAATCTAACCTAACTTAACCTGATTTAATCTAATCTGGCTTAACTTATCCTAGTTTAATTTAATCTAACCTTACTTAACCTATTTTAATATTAACTTAACTTATTTACGTCAAAATTACTTGGAGGCTATACTAAGAGAGAGAGAGAGAGAGAGAGAGAGAGAGAGAGAGAGAGATTAACACACTAAGCCACTGTAATTTAAAGCTCCATAACTAACTTTACACACTTGTATGGTACCAGTATTGGTCAGGAATTAATTAAATAGAAATAGTCACAGGAGAGCCTAAGGGCAACGTTACACACGGTAGAGGACCACAGGGGGGGGGGGGATGATGTACCACGGACGGGATTGCCTGGAGGAGGGAGAGAAGGGGGGGGGGTTGGGGGTGGATTGACTGTACCTATGGCGTGACGTAACTAAATTTTAACATTCCCAAGTCTCATCTAAACCTAACCTAACCTAACGTAGATCCAACCTAACCTAACCTAACGTAGATCCAACCTAACCTAACCTAACGTAGATCCAACCTAACCTAACCTAGATCCAACCTAACCTAACCTATAAATTAATATTCTTGTGATTCTAAACTTAAGTATTGTTTTTATTCTGTTCCGTGTGTGTGTGTGTGTGTGCCGTCTGAAACTCGCTAAATTATTGTTGTGGTTTTTCTTGGTTGCAGGAGAGTCACTTGCCATGAAATTATCTCTTGTCGTGCATGAGGGACTGACTGTCGGACCTACTGCATGACAACGTCCAGGGATTAATCTTATTAGTGTTAGAGTTATATCGTGTGTGTGTGTGTTACAGAGAGAGAATTACCTACATTATAATACATATATATAGCAGCAGACAGGTTAGTTAAAGACCCTAGGTTAGGTTAGATGAGGTTAAGTCAGGATAGGTTATCGTTAGGGAGGTTAATCTTAAGGTAAGCTAGGGTGCCTAATCTTCACGTCATTCGGGCATGTACGTTACTATACCCAAGCTAACCTAAACTAAACAAAGACGACTTCCAAGGGACAACGTGCGCTTTGTTTACATTCTGGCCCCGACCCGCTCTGAGATGACAGTGAAGTTTGTTCCCGTATGTATCGTATCGTCGTATAATTCACAGAGGTGTTGTTGTACTCATCATCAATCGTACATGTTCCTAGTTACCGTATAACGTATCGTAAGTCGTAAAGTTCATGGGGTTAACGTACACATTATTTAGAGTCGTACAAAACTTCCAGAATCGTCTTACGGATCACCAACAGTCTTAGAAAGCTCCCAGAATTACCGTATACAGTACCTGGAAGTCCCGTATTCATCCCAGGCCAGTTCAAGGCATTATTTACACCTACTCCTTCAGGTAATGTCAGGTAATTTCCGCACCTGGTGTATAAAAGATTCACCTGTAATTATCAAGCGAGAAAAGTATCGTAATTATCCTTGTTATGTGATTATGAAACTACAATTACGGTTCATCCTCAAGTGAAAAGTACTGTCGCACTACTTATAAACGGTGAGAGAAAGTACTGCAGGTAAAGTTGATTAAGTAAATGTACTAGAATTATTCATACGGAATTCTTAATGAAGTCTTATTAATATTATGGAGTGTGTTAAAAGTATTATAAAGGTAATTAAAAAAGTATTATAGTTTGTTATACACGAGAAAAATATCAATACATAACTATACACAAGGGAAAGTATTTATATTTTCGCTACGTAAATATAAGTATAAATGCTTACTCCCTCTCCCTCTCTCCCTCTCTCTCCTCCACCCTCTCTCCCTCTCTCCCTCTCTCCCTCCTCTCCCTCCCCCCTCTCTACCTCCTCCTCCACATATTATCTATCTGTCTATCTCTGTCTGTCTGCCTGTCTGTATTGTACGTAATTCGTGATATTCCGTCCGTACAGTAACATCCGGCTGGCCTGATAACACCCGTCCCGTTTAGAGGCGTACCGTTATAACTTCCCGTTTACATGCGTGCTGTTAAAAAGAGACCGTTTATCTGTTTACAATACCAGTTAAATCGTCTCATTTACACGTGGGCCGTTTAAGCGTGTCCCTTTTAAACGTGTATCCAGAGTTCAGTTACAAGTGTGCCGTTAACAGTATTCTCCTGTGTCGTTTATTCAGGCGTTTCTAATACACGTGTGCCGTTTAAGAATTCCGTTTATTTAAGGACGTAGGGCTTGATACGACCGTCCCATATGTGTGTGTGGCCCTTTAATGTGTTGTTGATAGTTGTGGGTGCTAGTGGTGGTGATATCTGGGTCTGTCACATCCTTCCTTCCATCTCCCCACTTCTTCTCCTCCTCCTACTTCTTCCTCTTGGCCGTCTTCCCAACTCCCTCCATTCTCGGCTCTTTTTGTTGATACATATTCGTCACGTCTCTTGGTCGCGTCTTGTCAGGTCTGAGTTTCCGTTTTTTTTGTGTGAATCTTCAGGGTTCTTTGTCTTCGTAGTTGTGTCTTTCTTTTTCTTTCATATTTTACTTATTTTATCTTGATTCTCCTTTGTGTTTGTTGAAGGGATTGTTATTATTATTATTTTGGTTAATATTTATTGCTGAGAATATCTTGGAGTCCGTACTGTATATATGTACTGCATTATGTATATTTTATACTTATACACATATATATACTTTCTACTCATACATGCAAACATTCACTTTATACACACACATAAACAGTACACTCATTCACTGTACGTGCATACATACACGCACATTCACTGTACATACATGGACATACACACACACATTCACTACTCTCTCTCTCTCTCTCTCTCTCTCTCTCTCTCTCTCTCTCTCTCACCTGGTACTAGTCGTCACCCTACTCGCTGTATTAATGAATTTCTCTCCTTTTACAGGTAAGTTGGAGCCCACACACTGAAGGGTAATTAGTGGCAGGTGAGCTGAAGTGAAGGTAAACAAGGCAATTAAGGTGTTACATTTAAGGGATTATATTTAAGGTGTGTTATTGCTTTTAAGGGAGACGATTACATTTAAGGGAGATTGTTATTGCTTTTAAGGGAGACGATTACATTTTAGGGAGATTGTTATTGCTTTTAAGGGAGACGATTACATTTTAGGGAGATTGTTATTGCTTTTAAGGGAGACGATTACGTTTTAGGGAGAATCACGTGACGCTTGTGGATATCCGTTTCCTCTGCTAATGGTGAACCAGCAGTTAGCGAGATATGGAGGTCTCTTATCTCTCTCTCACTCATGCACGTGTCCTGCAGAGATAGGTACTGACTATATCCTGTCTCTCATTCTCTCAAGCACGTGTCGTAGAGAGAGAGAGAGAGATAATATTCTCCACTCAGGGTTCCCCCAAGGTGGTGCACCAGGGCTACTGTCTCCTGCTGGGGAAGTTATCGTGTAGGTATAATGACAGACGTAGTACCTCCATCAACTGTGTGTGTCTGTCTGTCTGTGTGTGTGCGCTTTCTCTTCAAACATACACACCTCTCCACACACGCACACACATCACCCCCCCCCTACATACACACTACACCCTGGAGGTCACGAGAGGTCACAGTTTATCTCTCAGTGTCAGGTAACCTTTTCAGGTGTGTAGGTGTGGTGAGTGTGTGTAGGTGTGTGGTGAGTGTGTGTAGGTGTGGTGAGTGTGTGTAGGTGTGTGGTGAGTGTGTGTAGGTGTGTGGTGAGTGTGTGAAGGTGTGGTGAGTGTGTGTAGGTGTGTGGTGAGTGTGTGTAGGTGTGTGGTGAGTGTGTAGGTGTGGTGAGTGTGTGTAGGTGTGTGCTGAGTGTGTGTAGGTGTGGTGAGTGTGTGTAGGTGTGTGGTGAGTGTGTGAAGGTGTGGTGAGTGTGTAGGTGTGGTGAGTGTGTGTAGGTGTGTGGTGAGTGTGTGAAGGTGTGGTGAGTGTGTAGGTGTGGTGAGTGTGTGTAGGTGTGGTGAGTGTGTGAAGGTGTGGTATGTGTGTGAAGGTGTGTGGTGAGTGTGTGAAGGTGTGGTAAGTGTGTGAAGGTGTGTGGTAAGTGTGTGAAGGTGTGTGGTGAGTGTGTGAAGGTGTGTGGTGAGTGTGTGAAGGTGTGTGGTGAGTGTGTGAAGGTGTGGCGGCGTGATAGTAGAGATACCACAGGCTTTAGTGGCTGAGGTGTTTGGTAGGGGGTCGTGAGGGGGGGGGGTGATGGTAGGACTGGTGAGGGGTTGGGGGGAGAGGTAAGGGAAAGTTAGCATGGAGTGTGTGGGGGGGGTAGGGGAAGGTTGTTGGGGTAGGGGGTGAGGTGGAGGGGAAGTTACTGAACTGATGGTGGTTTGGGGGGTAATGTTGATAGTGAGGGGGAGGGGGGATGGTGGTTGTGGTAGGGGGGGTGGTTGTGGTTGGAGATGGGGGTAAACATTATAGAGAGACAAGAAATTATAGATGAAGAGACCGTAAGAGATAGAAGAGATATAGATATATTGAGACACACACAGTAGAGAGAGAGAGAGAGAGAGAGAGAGAGAGAGAGAGATAAAGGAGTGTCACGCAAGGGGGTCGTTTATAATCTCTCTCTCTCTCTCTCCCTCCCTCCCTCCCTCCCTCCCTCCCTCCTTCGCTCCCTCCCTCCCTCCCTCCCTCCTTCGCTCCCTCCCTCCCTCTCTCCCTCTCCCTCCCTCGCTCCCTCCTTCCTTCCCTCACACACGCTAGGGCCCCGTTCATCAGGTGTACCAGTATGTATTGACCAGGTAATCCTTCGATATCCAGCATAATTACTAAGTGGTGACGTAACATACCCTCCCCCCCCCCCCCCACGGCCATATTGCGATAGATAGATAGATATACACACACAGGTATACACGCATGCAAGTATATACACCTACACAGGCATACACACATACAGCTATACATAATACAGGTATACATAACACCTATACACAGGTATACAGAGGCAGCAGGTCCCGGGGGGCGTCACTCAGGGCAGGTTGTTATGTCCTGTGTGTGTGTTAAGTTAATTCCTGAAGCTTAATGTTGTGTATATCCTCTCTCTCTCTCTCTCTCTCAGAACACACGCGTATCGGGGCATCATGGGCCCTGATTGGTCCTTTAACCCCCCATGTTTTATACCACAGCGATTTTTACTATTACTAGGTTTGGTTAGGTTAGGTTAGGTTAGGTCAGGTTTAATGGTCTAGTGACGTCGGCAGGAGGAGGAACACGGGCTGCTGACGTCATGGTGTGCAAGAACCAATCACTGAACACCTTTATATAGGAAGGACCAATCACTGAACACCTTTATATAGGAAGGACCAATCACGGAACACCTTTATATAGGAAGGACCAATCTCTGACCGTCTTGTTGGGTGAAGACCAATCAGTGAATGTCATGCCCTTACACGCGTGGATTTTCCCTCCATGTGTGTGTGTGTGTGTGTGTGGGCAAGAGGGGCGGTGTTTTGGGGGGGGGGGGGGTGTGGGTGGGTGGCTGGTTGGGCCGAAGTGTGGGTGGTGGTTGGGTCGGTCGATCGTATTAAGGATGGGTGGCTAGGCTGGTGGGGTGGCTGTGGGTGGCTATGTAGGTCAGATGGGTGGCTGAGTGGGCGTAGCTGTATGTTCCTGGGTGGTATGGTGGGCGCCACATTGGGTCGATGATGGTGGTGGTGGTGGCTAGGCGGGATATTGGGTGGGTTCGGAGGCTGGGTGGTGGGTGGCTGCCGGTTCGATGTGATAGGCTGGGGTGGGTGGGTCGATGGGTGGCCGGGCGGGTCGATGATAGACTCTGGGATGGGCCTGATGATGGGTGGCTGGGTGCCGGTTTGATGATAGGCTGGGGTCCACTTGATGGGTGGCTGGCGGTTTGGTCGTATAGGCTAGATGGGTGGGTGGGCGAGTGAGTGTCTGCTTGGGGTGAGTGGGTGGGCGAGTGAGTGTCTGCTTGGGTTGGGTGGGTGGGTGGGTGGGCGGGCAGAGGAAGGCTGTGTCAAGAGCAAGTAAAATCAATATAAGTGTTAAGGAGGTAGTGGGGTGACGAGGGGGGGGGGGAGAGAGGGGGAAGGGAAGAGGAAGAGGGAAGAAAAGAGAGGGGGAAAGGGAGGGGGATGATAGAGAGAGAAGGAAGGAAGAAGAAGAGGCTAGGAAGGAGTGATTAGTAGTAGTAGTTATTGTTACTGGTGGTGGTAGTTGTGGTAGTTAGACACGAGGCATCAGAACAGTTCACTGAGTTAAGTCATCGTTCTAATAATTGGGTCACCTGAAGATTATCACCCCCCCCCCTCAGCTTATCTCACCTGATGATTAAAAGAACCTAACGCTACCTGTGGGTTAGGTCAGGTCAGGTTAGGTCAGGTTAGGTCAGGTCAGGTCAGGTCAGGTTAGCGTTAGGGTAGTTAAAATCTCTCTCTCTCTCTCTCTCTCTCTCTCTCTCTCTCTCTCTCTCTCTCTCTCAACGTGTAAACTTTGACTTAAAAACCAGACCCCGTTTTAAACACTACAAGTTGAGACGAACACGATAATGGCGCCTTATCTCTCACACACACACACCTTTGGCTGACACTTGAGGGTCCACAGTGCCACTAAACTAACTGGCACTTGAGGGCTTCACAGTGCCACTAAACTTACTGGCACTTGAGGGTTCACAGTGCCACTAAACTAACTGGCACTTGAGGGTTCACAGTGCCACTAAACTAACTGGCACTTGAGGGTTCACAGTGCCACTAAACTAACTGGCACTTGAGGGTTCACAGTGCCACTAAACTAACTGGCACTTGAGGGTTCACAGTGCCACTAAACTAACTGGCACTTGAGGGCTTCACAGTGCCACTAAACTAACTGGCACTTGAGGGCTTCACAGTGGCACTCTAAAGGTCAGATTCCCAGCACTAGATAAAATAAGTCTCCTAATTTTTGGTCAAGTGTAATTAAGAAAATAATAATGACTCATTAGCCTTGAAGCCGTCCAATGCGTCAACTACAATACTCAGGCCGAACTGTGTCTGATAGGACAGTAAATGCTCAATGGTACTTATCAAATACACATGGAGTTTGTCCTTTTTAAATCAGGGTTTAATTTACACTCACAATCCCTTCCCCCCCCCACCTAAAAATCCCCCCCCCCCGAAAAATTGACCCCTCCCCCCCTCCCCGCTTAAAAAAGTATATGTGAGTAATTAATGACTCTCTCTCTCTCTCTCTCTCTCTCTCTCTCTCTCTCTCTCTCGTATGTAGCACAGTAAATAGAAGAAACTTTAACCTGTATTATGATTGGTGGAATTTAGTGCCCTGGACATTAACCTCTATTCTGATTGGTGGAGTAAAGGGTCCTTGACATTAACCTCTATTCTGATTGGTGGAACAAAAGGTCCCTGACATTCATTATCGTTGTGTTAGGAAAAATATTGTGTGAGCGGGACAATGTGTTGAGAGAGGGGGGGAGAGGGGGGGAGGGAGAAGGGAGGAGGGGGAGAGGAGAGGAGGGGGAGAAGAGAGGAGGGGGAGAAGAGAGGAGGGGGGAGAAGAGAGGAGGGGGAGAGAAGAGAGGAGGGGGAGAAGAGAGGAGGGGGAGAAGAGAGGAGGGGGGAGAAGAGAGGAGGGGGGAGAAGAAAGGAGGGGGAGAAGAAAGGAGGGGGAGAGGGGGGAGGAGAGGAAGGGGGAGAAGAGAGGAGGGGGAGAGGAGAGATACATACATACACACATACATACAGTACATACATACATACACACATACGTACATACATTAGAATTTTTAAAACAGAAAGTGAGACAGAAAGGCAGATCGATCGATCGATAGATAGATAGATAGATAGAAGGCCATATCAGTGACCAACCCACACGCCGCCTACAGTATTACATAAGACAGGTGAAGGTAAATATGGCCGCAGTATTTATCAGTGGCTCGAGTCTTGGGGGGGGGGGGGTCCTGGAGGGAGGGGGGAAGGGTCGAGTCTTGGGGGGGGGGGTCCTGGAGGGAGGGGGGAGTCTTGGGGGGGGGTCCTGGAGGGAGGGGGGAAGGGGGAAGAATCAATACCTAGGAATATGACTTTTCTTTGGGCTATTTTGGAATGATGTGGTGATGGTGAGTGATGGTGTGATGATGGTGAGTGATGGTGTGATGATGGTGAGTGATGGTGTGATGATGGTGAGTGATGGTATGATGATGGTGTGATGATGGTGAGTGATGGTGTGGGTTGAGAAGTGATGGTGAGTGATGGTGTGATGATGGTGAGTGATGGTATGATGATGGTGTGATGATGGTGAGTGATGGTGTGGGTTGAGAAGTGATGGTGAGTGATGGTGTGATGATGGTGAGTGATGGTATGATGATGGTGTGATGATGGTGTGGTGATGGTGAGTGATGGTGTGATGATGGTGAGTGATGGTGAGTGATGGTATGATGATGGTGTGATGATGGTGTGGTGATGGTGTGGATGGATGAACAGAGAAAGTACAATAAGAGGGAAAGAGAGAGAGAGAGAGAGAGAGAACAAGGCGTGAGAGACGACATGAATAAGGTCCGTCAGGTGAATCACGCCAAGAGGAAAGTTGTTCTGCCACAACTGATTCTTGACGTCGCTGTCTTAGGTCCCCCTGAAGTTGTTGCCTCCCCTCTCCCTCCCTTTGTTCTCACCCCCTAACACACCTCTTTACCTCTCCACCCCCTAACACTCCACCCACTCCAGAGAATGTTGGAAAATGTCACAAACCTAACCTAACCTGACCTTAACCTAACCTGACCTTAACCTAACCTAACCTGACCTTAACCTAACCTAACCTGACCTTAACCTAACCTGACCTGACCTTAACCTAACCTAACCTAACCTGACCTGACCTTAACCTAACCTGACCTTAACCTAACCTAACCTGACCTGACCTGACCTTACCTTAACCTAACCTTAACCTAACCTAACCTAACCTATTGCTGTAGTTGTTCGGCACTAAGTTGACCTGGTCTCTTTACAGGACTTGTTGACCCCCGCCCACCAGGTCACTTGGGACGAGGACTTCTAAGACAAGAGGTAAGTGTCTGGTGAGGTGTAGGAGGGAGGGAAGGAGTACCAGCTAGTCTTGAGTGACAGGACACACACACACACACACACACACACACACACAGCTCATAATATATTCGTCTACATAAACTCTAGTTAATCTGTTTACAAGTCACGTTTGGGTGATTATGGTCTGATTGGTGGTGTGTGTGTGTGTGTGTGTGTGTGTGTGTGTGTGTGTGTGTGTGTGTGTCTCACTTCCCCTCCAGATAAACGTACAGTACACATCATATTCTATTTCACTTCCTAAGTTACATCATACGGGATTACTTTATTTTTTATTTTCCTCCTTCGATACCTTTATTATTGTTCATCTTTGACGATAAATATTGAATTGAACTTGAACGATAAAGAGTTTGGTGATGTCCCTTTCAAGTCCTTCACAAGGCCTACGTTCAATTCTTCGTTGGAACTTGTCCGAGGCGTGTGTAGGACTCTGTAGGAATCCCTCTTACTGCCACCACTATCCTGCCACCACTACCCTGCCACCACTACCCTGCCACCACTACCCTACCACCACTACCCTGCCACCACTACCCTACCACCACTACCCTGCCACCACTACCCTGCCACCACTATCCTGCCACCACTACCCTGCCACCACTACCCTACCACCACTACCCTGCCACCACTACCCTGCCACCACTACCCTACCACCACTACCCTGCCACCACTACCCTGCCACCACTACCCTACCACCATCACCCTGCCACCACTACCCTACCACCACTACCCTGCCACCATCACCCTGCCACCACTACCCTACCACCACTACCCTACCACCACTACCCTGCCACCACTACCCTACCACCACTACCCTGCCACCACTACCCTACCACCACTACCCTGCCACCACTACCCTACCACCACTACCCTGCCACCACTACCCTGCCACCACTACCTCAAAGGGAGATAAGAGTGGGAGAATCTCATTTTCTCTGCTATGCTTCGCCTCCAAATTGCCTCTTCAGTAATGTATTCCAGACCGACCAAGAGTGAAATAAGCGGTTTGGTTTATTTTGAGGGGGTGAGGGGGCAGGGAGGGGGTGAGAGAGGGGGGGAAGGATGGGCTGGGGTGAGGGGGCAGGGAGGGGGTGAGAGAGGGGGGAAGGATGGGCTGGGGTGAGGGGGTGAGAGAGGGGGGAAGGATGGGCTGGGGTGAGGGGGCAGGGAGGGGGTGAGAGAGGGGGGAAGGATGGGCTGGGGTGAGGGGGCAGGGAGGGGGTGAGAGAGGGGGAAGGATGGGCTGGGGTGAGGGGGCAGGGAGGGGGGAAGGATGGGCTGGGTGAGGGGGCAGGGAGGGGGTGAGAGAGGGGGGAAGGATGGGCTGGGGTGAGGGGGCAGGGAGGGGGTGAGAGAGGGGGGAAGGATGGGCTGGGTGAGGGGGCAGGGAGGGGGTGAGAGGGGGGAAGGATGGGCTGGGGTGAGCGGACAGGGAGGGGGTGAGAGAGGGGGGAAGGATGGGCTGGGGTGAGAGTGAGGGAGGGGGAGGAAGGGCGGGGGTGAGGGGGCAGGGAGGGGGTGAGAGAGGGGGGGAAGGATGGGCTGGGGTGAGAGTGAGGGAGGGGAAGGAAGGGCGGGGTGAGGGGGTGAGAGAGGGGGGAAGGATGGGCTGGGGTGAGGGGGCAGGGAGGGGGTGAGAGAGGGGGGAAGGATGGGCTGGGGTGAGAGTGAGGGAGGGGAAGGAAGGGCGGGGGTGAGGGGGCAGGGAGGGGGTGAGAGAGGGGGGAAGGATGGGCTGGGGTGAGGGAATAAGAAGGGAAGGATTGTAGGAGGAAGGGGGCGAAGAAATGATAGAAGAGAGAGAGAGAGAGGAGAAGAGGGAGGAATAGGCGAGGTTTCATAACTGAGAGAGATGGAGTAATCGTTCTCTCTCTCTCTCTCTCTCTCTTCTCTCTCTCTCTCTCTGTATGTATGTGTGTGTGTGTGTGTGTGTGTGTGTGTGTACCTCTCACTCACTGTACACATCAAGAGAAAGTAAATCATTGTGACTTAAGCAAGATAGACAGTAGTTCCCCTGTGACCCTCTAACGACAGGAACGAGGCGATTAGGTAGTTCCATTGTTAGTGAGGGTAAGACAAGGTCAAGCCACAGTTTCTCTTCCGTGTGAAATAGGGTAGAAAATGGGGGGTTGGGTTGAGTTAGGTTTGGTTTGGTTTGGTTGGGTCTTGGTTAGGTTTGGTTGGGTTAGGTTAGGTTTGGCTAGGTTAGGTTAGGTTTGGTTGGGTCTTGGTTGAGGTTAGGTTGAGTTAGGTTAGGGTAGGTTAGGGGTGAGGGTGGCCCTAGTGAGGAGGTGGCCACACTCAAGGGTCAGGCGTAAGGGTGAGGTGGCCTCTTAAGGTGACCCTAGTGAGGAGGTGGCCACACTCAAGGGTCAGGCGTAAGGGTGAGGTGGCCTTTTGAGGTGGAGGAAGAGGTGGGCGGGCAGGGAGGCAGTAGGGGGGGGGGGGGGTACTTGGGGTCTTGGCAACAGAATTTGATCTTAAAGTTGTTTAACCTCTCTCTCTCTCTCTCTCTCTCTCTCTCTCTCTCTCTCTCTCTCTCTCTCTCTTAATACTGACTCACTTTTTGTCTGTTTGTTTGTTTGTTTGCATTTTCTTTTCTCTTTAATTTCTTTTTATCTTTCTTTCTTTCTCACTCAAGGAGAGGGGAGGAGGTGGAAGAAAGGGAGAGAGGGAGGGGGAGGGAGGGGAAGGAGGGGGGAGGTAGGTAGGGAGGGGGAGGGGGGAGGTAGGTAGGGAGGGAGGGGAAGGAGAGGGGGGAGGGAGGTAAGGGAGGGGAAGGGGGGAGGTAGGGGGGGGGGGAAGGGGGGAGGTCGGTAAAGCTAAATGAATCAGAATGAAACCCTTAACAGCGGCTAGTTTATCGTGCATACTACCATTCAATAAACACTAACACAACAACTAAACACAGAGCAGAGGTCAACAAACACAGAGCAGAGGTCAACAAACACAGAGCAGAGGTCAACAAACACAGAGCAGAGGTCAACAAACACAGCGCAGAGGTCAACAAACACAGAGCAGAGGTCAACAAACACAGAGCAGAGGTCAACAAACACAGAGCAGAGGTCAACAAACACAGAGCAGAGGTCAACAAACACAGCGCAGAGGTCAACAAACACAGAGCAGAGGTCAACAAACACAGAGCAGAGGTCAACAAACACAGAGCAGAGGTCAACAAACACAGAGCAGAGGTCAACAAACACAGCGCAGAGGTCAACAAACACAGAGCAGAGGTCAACAAACACAGAGCAGAGGTCAACAAACACAGAGCAGAGGTCAACAAACACAGAGCAGAGGTCAACAAACACAGAGCAGAGGTCAACAAACACAGAGTTGTTTATGTAGTTCTGTAGTTAACTAGTTGATGTAGCTACAGGTGTGTAATGTAGATGGAGTCTTAATATACCAGTAATATATTAATTATCTAAAGTGATAGGCCATTCAGGTAGTCTTTGTTGTGTGTGAGATTAGCTCAGTCCTGTCTCGTTTACTGTGAGATGGAACCCATGATTATGTGTGCGGGTAAATCATGGGTTGGTAGTGACATACGTTCCTTCATGGGGGGTGGGGGTGGTGTGGAGCTGCAATCATGGGTGGGGAGGTGAAGGTAATGGGTGGTGTGGGGGGTGGGGCTGAAATCATGGGTGGGAGGTGGGGGGGGGGTGAAGGTAATGGGTTGTGATAGTCCATGGGTGTGGTCAGGGCGGTGGCTGGTGATTCAGGGATGTGGTTGCTCTGATTAACTGGTGTGGATATTACATCGATTATCCCACCTGCTGAGAGAGAGAGAGAGAGAGAGAGAGAGAGAGAGAGAGAGTGTGTGTGTGTGTGTGTGTGTGTCTTTAAGTGCGAGTTTGTGTGTGTGTGTGTGTGCGCGCGCGTGTGAGGTCATAACTGTGTCAGGGGAAAAATAAGGTCAGGGTTAGTGGCTCCAGGTCAAGAGGTCAAGTTTAGGATAAGGTAAAGAGGGTTAGGTTTCAGGTCAGGTCAGGTTTGGTTAGGTTAATCATCAGGTGAACTCAGGGGGTGTCTCATCTTCAGGTGATCCAATTATCTCCTGAAAACCTCTTCAACTACATAACTACCTTGTTACACTCTGAGCAAAGGGCAATTAAAACAAGTCAAACATTAAGAGCAACTAAACTACCGAACTACCCCATTACCACCTTAAATTAACGTAACAAGGTAGTTAAATGAGTCCTGTAGAACATAATTACCTAACCACCTCGTTATAAACTTACAAGAACTTTATTAAACTGGTGCTATATAGCGTCTTCTCAACAAGTTAACTACCAAACTACCTCGTTACACTTTTGAGAGGCAGTTAATTAAAAAGAATAAAGTTATGGGGTTTAATTAGTAACAGATCGTGTGGGTCTCTCTCTCTCTCTCTCTCTCTCTCTCATTTGTGGACCATTTTGTCTTTAAACTGAGGAAGAGGGGAAGGGGAAGGAAGGAGAAAGGAGATGAGAAGAGACAGTTAAGGAAAAAAGGGAAAGTGAGCATGAAAGGATAGGGAAGAAAGAGGGGAACATAGAGACGAGGAAGAGGAGAGAGAGAGAGAGAGAGAGAGAGAGAGAGAGAGAGAGAGAGAGAGAGAGAGAGAGAGAGAGGTGATACACCCCGTTATAAAAATTATTAACTAAAGTTTGTTTAATATGTAAATTAACTCGAGTCGCGGGATCGTCTGTCGGGGCTGGTTCTGACGTTCTGCACCCCTCTCCTCTCCTCCCCTCCCCTTCCCTCCCCATCACTACCCTTACGCCATCACCCCTCCTCTTCTCTCCCTACACTCTCATCTCCCCTCTCATCCCTCCCCTTCTCCCCCACGAGTAGTCAGCATGATAGCAGCACCACCAACACCCTCCTGCAGGCGACGCTGGTGGGGTGGTAATGAAGGCGTGGTGGTGGTCTTGATCATAGAGGCGCTGGTGTTGTGGTGACACCTGAAGGAGGGGGTGTGGGGGAGAGAGGAGGGGGGTAGGGAGGGGTCTCACACACACAGACAGGGTTGAGTCATCGCTCCTTACCTGAGAAGTTGTTTAAAATTCACAGGTAAATAATTTGATTGCCCAAACATGGAGCAAGGGAGGGGGGGGGGGGCGTGCATATAACATTACCTCTGTCTGTCTGTCTGTCTGTCAACGCCCTAATGCGAACCTAACAAAGGCAAAGTAATTTTAAGCCTAACCTAACTTGTAGTGAAGTTACCGTCGCCTCTCGTGTTATTTAAGGCGTGTGTGTGTGTGTGTGTGTGTGTGTTATTCCGTGATGTAGACACAAAAAATACAAAAATGAGGGAAAGTTGTCTGGCCTCATAACGTTGTTTAAGCGACCACAAACTTGTAAACAATGTGTGTGCGTCTGGCGGGCGGGAGAGTGTCTTAACCCTGACACTCACTCCCGCAACATCATTATCATTACCTTTATATTACCACCGTTTCTCTCCTCCTCTCACTTCACATTCCTACTGGCTCTTGAACTCCTGGATTGGTAGGAATTGAATCGCCATGTGTTTTATTTTGTTAGGAATTATGAGGAAATATATGGACAAGGAAGGTTTTTGGCGGGAAATAATTATAAGAGACGCCATTGGTGAGATTTTTTTGGCGGGAAATATAAGGGACGCCATTGGTGAGATTTTTTGGCGGGAAATATTAGAGACGCCATTGGTGAGATTTTTTGGCGGGAAATATTAGAGACGCCATTGGTGAGATTTTTTGGCGGGAAATATTAGGATGGTGGATTGGGAATTTAGACGCCATGTGTTTTTCATTTGGGTTGTTTCCGTTTTTTTGTTTGTTTTGTTTACAAGTGAATGTGTGTAATGTTTACCTCCCGCTGAGAGACTTTAAGGGCGTCACTGAGAGGTGGATGGGTGAGGAATTTTATTTATTTTTAGTTACATCAGTCTGCTCTGTGAATGTAAATATTGACGCACACACACGCACACACACACACACACACACACACACACACACACACACACACACACACACTATCTATCTATCTATCAATTTATGTATATGTATGTTTTTTTGAGATGGGGACAGACAGACAGACAGACAGACACGCCCCAGGTAACCGTGGTGTAGAGTCAGAGGCGAGTTATTCCGCCATCTTTAACCTTACCTTTAAACAGATAAGACCTTCTTCCCCTCAGTAATTACGTGATTAAATGACGTGGGTTAAAGTTGGCTGATTAAAGTTATTAAGAAACATTATGGCGTTTAACGTGTGTGTGTGTGTGTGTGTGTGTGTGTGTGTGTGTGTGTGTGTGTACACCTCCAACAAACACCGTTATACACCTCTGTCAACCAAACACAACCCGTAAATAACACACCTCTCGACGATACATAACCCGTAAATATATAAAGGATGTTTCAGCAAAAAATTATAACCCGTTTTAAATCACATGATGTATAGGCTTCATATATCCGGGTTGTGGAGGCTACGGTGACTGTACACACACACACCACTTGAATAGGTATGTAGAGGTCAAAGGTCAAAGTCAACCTCTGAGGTGGGCCAAGTGGGGGAGAAGGAGGAGAGGGAAGGGGTGTGGTGAGAAGGAGGGGGAGGAGAGGGAAGGAGGGTGGTGAGAAGGAGGGGGAGGAGAGGGAAGGGGGTGGTGAGAAGGAGGGGGAGGAGAGGGAAGGGGGTGGTGAGAAGGAGGGGGAGGAGAGGGAAGGGGGTGGTGAGAAGGAGGGGGAGGAAGGTAGAGAAGCAGGATGAAGGGAGGAGGGGGTGGTGATGAGGAGAGAAGGAAGGGAAGGAGGGTGGTGAAATACAGGGCCAACTCCCTCATCATGTGGCCAATAATGTTCCTTCTTCGTGGCCAACTCATCCATGGATTACCTCGTATATCTCCCTGGTTGAGGGGGGAGGGAGGGGAAGGAGTAGAGAGAGAGAGAGAGAGAGAGATAGGGAAATGAGAGAGGGAGTCAAGGAGAGGAGGGAGAGTAAGGTGGTGAGGGAGGGAGAGGTAGGGAGGGAGGGGTGTGGGGAGATGATGATTGAGGTGCGTATGTAGTGTTAAGGGTGTAGGTGGGTGTAGGTGGGTGTGGGGTGGGTGTAGGTGGGTGTGGGGTGGGTGTAGATGGGTGTGGGTGGGTGTGGGGTGGGTGTGGGTGGGTGTGGGGTGGGTGTAGGTGGGTGTGGGGTGGGTGTAGATGGGTGTGGGTGGCTGTGGGGTGGGTGTAGATGGGTGTGGGTGGCTGTGGGGTGGGTGTAGATGGGTGTGGGTGGCTGTGGGGTGGGTGTAGATGGGTGTAGGTGGGTGTAGGTGGGTGTACTGTTATGGGTGGGTGCTACGCTTGGGGCCTGGTGGCTATCACGTCTTGTAGTGCTGGGCGGCATCGTGTGACAGATGACGTCACTGTGTATACGGATAACAGTAGTGTATGTATGTAGGTGTGTATGTATGTATGTATGGCTTATTATCATTGTATTGTTTGTTTGTTTGTCTTGTGAAGTAAACAATGATGATTAATATAATAATTAATTAGTGTTGTTGTTTTGTTACGCTTGAAAAGATTTGAACAGTGACATTAACGTGTACATTGGCGCTCACACACACACACACACACACACACACAGTTACTTTATCAGTCTACCACTTAACCAGTCTAACAGTCAAGTAACCAAACAACCAGTGTGTGTGTGTGGCCACGTGGTGAGTGTTGACATCGACAACACTCGGCTGTGGCCACCATTTCCCCTCTGTTGATAGTATGTGGCCCGGCGCACCCCTTCCTTCCTCCCTCCTTTCCTCCCTCCCTTCCCTCCCTCCCTTCCTTCCTTCCCTCCCATCCTTCCTTCCCTCCCTCCCTTCCCTCCCATCCTTCCTTCCCTCCCATCCTTCCCTCCCTCCTCCTTCCCTCCCTCCTTCCCTCCTCCTTCCCTCCCTTCCTTCCCTCCCATCCGTCCTTCCTTCCCTCCCACCCTTCCCTCCCTCCCTCCTTCCCTCCCTCCTCCTCCCTCCCTCCCTCCTCCCTCCCTCACTCCCCAAATTATCATTATTGTTGTGTTTTATATAATCATTTTCCTTATTAATTTTCAAAAGGTGACATAAGGCAGGTGGGTTAATGAGACACCTGACACGAAGCTGTTTCTTTGTTTGTCTACCTGTCTGTTTATATGTTTGGTTGTGTTTTGTTTGTCTACCTGTCTGTTTATATGTTTGGTTGTGTTTTGTTTGTCTACCTTCCTGTTTGTGTGTTTGTTTGTTTGCCTCAAGTGTCGCTAATATGTATAATAATTACAGAAAATCGTGTGTGTGTGGCGACAATTTTAAGACAGGTACAATACAGGTGTTAACCCCCCCCCCCCCCCCCTCGGCCACTACAATGGAAACAATCACAACGGGTATAAAGATGTGTTTGTTTAGGCCAGTGATGACGTCAGCTGGGTGTAGTGATGATGATGACGTAAGGTGGGCCTTGTGGGTGTAGTGATGATGATGACGTCAGGTGGGCCTTGTGGGTGTAGTGATGATGATGACGTAAGGTGGGCCTTGTGGGTGTAGTGATGATGATGACGTCAGGTGTAATTAATGATATCAGGAATGTTTATTACCATCATCATTATTATCATCATCATCACCATCACCATCATCATCATCGTCATCGTCATCGTCATCATCATCTACTCTACAGTACTTCTTCTTTCTCTTTTCTTTCATTCTCTTCCTCCTTTCTTTATCTCCGTTTTCGTTTTATTATCCTCCTTCTCCCCCCCCCCTCTCCCTCCTCCTCCCCCTCCTCCCCCTCCCCTCCCCTCCTCCCCCCTCTCCCCCCTCCCCCCCTCCTCTCCAGACCCAGTGAGCCTTAATTCGTTTACACCAATTCACCCTATTGGCCACACTTGAAGTTACTTGAAGTTAAGACCATTTTATTCTGTAAGTCCTTCCTCGTGACCTAACTTGAAATCTTGTTATATACGCGTCCAGTTAAAGGTACAATTTATCTTAGAAACCTTTAAGAATGTTGTTTTAGTTAAGGTAATAATGACGTGACCTGGTAGTGACCTGGGAGTGACCTGTGAGTGACCTGGGCTGCCACCAACTGTGTCACATCCACTACTAACATGTCTGATACGTGTTTGTTAGAGGAGGGTAAATATTGGCTGGTGCTTCCCTCTCACTCGAAACTTCCTCCCTTTCCCCCCATCACCCCTCTCCCCCTCACACCCCTCTCCCCATCACCCCTCTCTCTCCCTCACACCCCTCTCTCTCCCTCATACCCCTCTCTCCCCCATCACCCCTCTCCCCCTCACACCCCTCTCCCCCATCACCCCTCTCCCCCTCACACCCCTCTCCCCATCACCCCTCTCCCTCCCTCACACCCCTCTCTCCCCCATCACCCCTCTCCCCCTCACACCCCTCTCCCCATCACCCCTCTCTCTCCCTCATATCCCTCTCTCCCCCATCACCCCTCTCCCCCTCACACCCCTCTCCCCCATCACCCCTCTCCCCCTCACACCCCTCTCCCCATCACCCCTTTCCCTCCCTCACACCCCTCTCTCCCCCATCACCCCTCTCCCCCTCACACCCCTCTCCCCATCACCCCTCTCTCCCCCTCACACCCCTCTCTCCCCCTCTCTCCCCCATCACCCCTCTCCCCCTCACTCCAATATTTGGCCCAAGATTCTTAACAAAGATTATCAGCTTAGAGGACTGACTGACTGAGTGGTTGATTGACTGACTGACTGATGGACTGACCGATTGACTGGATAACTTTTTGACTGGCTGACTGATTTTCCCACTCATTAACTGACTTACTAAATGACAAGGCCAACTATCTAACTAACTGTCTTTCAAACTGACTCACTAACTTTCAAACTGACTCACTAACTTTCTAACTGACTCACTAACTTTCTAACTGACTCACTAACTTTCTAACTGACTCACTAACTTTCTAACTGACTCACTAACTTTCTAACTGACTCACTAACTTTCTAACTGACTCACTAACTTTCTAACTGACTCACTAACTTTCTAACTGACTCACTCACTAGTTGATGACTGTCTTTAATTTCTAACGGACAAACTGTACTAACTAGCTTGACTCCCTGACCGATTGACTGACTGACTGACTGGGTATCAATACTAAACTGAAGTCAAAAAGTCTTGGCTGGGGGGGGGGGGCAGGGAGGTGGTTTAGCGGGCGGAGAAGAAGATCCAATATTGACCTTCCTCTCACAAACACGTATCAGACGGGTTCAGGTGCAGTGTGACGGGGCGGGGCGGGGCGGGGCTTAAGGGTCATGAATTATAGAGTTTCATGTTAATTTTGTTTATATTTAATTGATTATAAAGGAATTTGTTGAGTCATTGAAGGTGTGGTATAATTATGGGATTATCTGGAGATTAGCCTTAATCCGTCCCTCGCTCCTGAGTTAACCTAACCTAAAGGGGAGGTAAGGGTGGAAAGAGAAGAGGGAGGTAAGGGAAAGGGGTAAAATGGAGAGAGAGAGAGAGAGAGAGAGAGAGAGAGAGAGAGAGAGAGAGAGAGAGAGAGAGAGAGACCTCCCCTAACGTCACTCCTGTCGGGTGATTGCCGAAGTATTTGGGTAACGAAGAAAGAAAGAAAGAAACATTAAAGATGAAAAAGAAAAGAAGGAATAAGAGATAGAAGAAAGAAGAAGAATATAAATTAATGTATGTCTCTAGAGGGAAAGTTCCTGGGTGTTGTGGTGGTGGTTGGTGTTCTTGTTGTAATTGCTATTATTATTGTTATTATTATTATTATTAGCGAGAAAATATAATGCTTTTTAAACATTATCAAAAAATAAATAAAAGACTTTACTCTCCCATTATTGATGTTAAGAAGGTCATTACTTTTCCTGACCCCAAAAAACTTCATATGCCATAATTTTTCGTAAGGTCTCACCGTTGTTTACATTACGGTCTTAGTTCAACTGGAGTCAAACTTTTCGTATTTTTATTAATTTTTTTAATATTTGGTGAAAGTTTGGGGGATTTTTTTTGGTCTTAGTATTTTTAGTTGGAATTTTTAGATTAGAAGTTTATAAAGGAATTGTTTGGAGAATTATTGTTTATTTTCATTACTGTTGGGTATATTTCTTAGTCTAGGTGAGGGGTGAGAGGGGGAGAGGGTGGTGAGAGGGTGAGAGGGTGGTGAGAGGGTGGTGAGAGGGGGAGAGGGTGGTGAGAGGGGGAGAGGGTGGTGAGAGGGGGAGAGGGTGGTGAGAGGAGGAGAGGTGAGAGGGGGAGAGGTAAAGTGGTGTTGTTGTGTTGAAGTGGAATAAAAAAAACAGCAATAACGGTAACAGATCAAACACACACACACACACACACCCAACACACACACAGAGAACACACACACACACACACACACACTATAGTTACGTGGTGAGGAGAAGCAGACCGGGTGCTTCCTGATGACGCTCACTAAAAATATGGAAGCAAACAAGAGGAAGAAAGGAGGGGGGGAGAGAGGGGGAGGGAGAGGAGGGGGAGGGAGAGGAGGGGGAGGGAGAGGATAGAGAAAGAGTAGGATGGGGAAGGAAGAGAAGTAAGAGACGAAGGAACTGGAAAAAAGAGGAGGATGAGGATTGTGAAAGGAAGAGGAGGAAAATTCCGGGTTGTGTAATGGTTTTTGTGCCTCCGGACTCTGTATTTCCAGGTCACAGCGTCGACTGCCTTGATAATAAAACATGTTGTCTGAAGAAACTCTCTCTCTCTCTCTCTCTCTCTCTCTCTCTCTCTCTCTCTCTCTCTCTCTCTCTCTCTCTCTCTCTCTCATATACTACTACTACTACTACAACGATGCCATAGAGAAGTCCGACTGCGAGAGAGATTTAGGAGTAATGATAAGTAGGAACCTTAAGCCAAGTAAACAATGTGTTTTTGTTCGTAACAAGGCTAATAAAGTACTTGGGTTCATACAAAGGAGTGTTAGTTACAAGACTAGCGAGGTCATCCTAAAACTGTATCTTGCTCTTGTGAGACCTCACCTGGATTACGCAGTTCAGTTCTGGTCACCGTATTACAGAATGGATATAGAATCCTTGGAAAGAATTCAGAGGAGAATGACAAGACTAATCCCGGGTATCAGGAACCTTGAGTACAGAGACAGGTTAAAGCATCTTAATTTGCACTCCCTTGAGAGACGTAGAGCGAGGGGCGACCTGATAGAGGTGTATAAGTGGAAGTCAGGGCTAAACAAAGGGGACATTACAAAGGTACTCAAACTATCCAACCAGGAGCGAACTCGTAACAATGGTTTTAAATTAGACAAATTTAGATTTAGGCGTGAAATAGGTAAACACTGGTTTGGAAACAGAGTAGTGGATGAATGGAACAAGTTACCAAATATCATCATTAACTCGAATACGCTGAATTGCTTCAAACATAGGTTGGATGCTTATATGAGCAATAGGGGATGGGTGTAAACGGGACTGCCCAGTATGGGCCAATAGGCCCGCTGCAGTTTCCTCCATTCTTATGTTCTTACTACCATCCCATCCCATCCCTTCCCTTCCTCCTTCCCCTCCTCCTTCTTTCCCTTCTCCTCCTTCCTCCTTGTCTCTTCTCCCTTCCATCATCACCATTCTCTTCTGTCTCACCTCCCCTCCCCTCCCCCCCCCCCCCCCCCACCAGTTTCAGGTTCAATAAAGAAGGACTGTGTCACTCCCAGGGGGAGGGGGGGAGGGAGGGAGGGGGGTTGGAAGGGAGAAGAGGGAGATGGAAAGGAGGGGTAGAGGGGGAGGGGGGAAGTGACAGGAAGGTATAGGGACAGAGACAGACAGACAAACAGATAGACAGAGACAGACAGACAGAGGACCTTGACAACAGGTGCATATTTTATCACTTTTTATTAATATAAATCACACTGCATCAAGATAAACAGAGAGAGAGAGAGAGAGAGAGAGAGAGAGAGAGAGAGAGAGAGAGAGAGAGAGATTATTGGTGTACCTGTGTTAATGAGGTTTTCTTATTTTTTACAGGTAAGACAATCTACCACCTGGTCACCGGGTCAAGGTAGGTCATATCTCCCCCAGGTCAGGTCATGTGTGTGTGTGTGTGTGTGTGTATGTGAGGAAGCAGGAAAGGAACCAGGTAAGTTGATTGCTAGGAGGACACACACACACACACACACACACATACAATGGAGAGTCCTTGTATAAATAACGGAGACGCCTCACACCAACGGAGAGAGAGAGAGAGAGAGAGAGAGGGAAAATGTCCCAGTCAGTCAGTCAGTCAGTCAGTTTGTTAGTTCAGTCGACCAACAGTTTGGCCAATTTCACGCGGATGGTGGTCTGGTGGCCGGTGATTGGCCTTCATCCACAATGACGCCAGCCAATCACAATCCTGCTGCCTGGCTTAAGGTTAGGTTAGTACACAGGCTGACGTAGTTGTAGACGGACAATAGCGAAACGTCACGCTGGGATGTGACCAATTAGAACACTCCATACCCTCATACGCGTGGATTCTCCCTGAACTGGGCCACCTAACTACCACCCACTTCACACCCACCCAGCCACCCAACACACCCACAACCACCCACCCACCCGCCGCCCACTCGTGACTCACCCAGGGACCAGCCGCCTCAGAATAAATTACAAAGTTAAAATGACGATAACTTACACACAGACAACTCCATAAAAATGAGGTCAGGTTAGGTCAGGTCAGGTCAGGTCAGGTTAGGTTAGGTTAGGTCAGGTCAGGTCAGGTCAGGTCAGGTTTGTTTTGGTTACTTAAGTGTGATAACTAATCCTTTGGGTATGATGACTTAATTCAAGGGTTTAAGTCGTCGTGGTTAAGGGGTGAAGGTGTTGAGAGAGAGAGAGAGAGAGAGAGAGAGAGAGAGAGAGAGAGAGAGAGACCTACATCAAACACTGGCTCAAACTCTCATCAGAATGCATCCTCACGTTCATGTGTGTGTGTGTGTGTGCACGAACAGATGAGCCCCCGACACACACACACACACACCATTAACTACCCGAGTCGACCATTAAGACACACACTTTAAATCAATTCAGCTGGGTGGTGGAGGCACAGATTTAACAAGCAGTTGGGTAGTTATCCACTTGGCCTCGTTAAAGGTAGTTAAGGCACTCGATTGTATAACGCTTGTCTCATTGGTCGGTCTGGTAGTTGGTCCCTTCTTCCTCCCAGCCCGAGGTGTTTAAAGGGGTAGTTTTAAGGGAAGTGTTTAAGGGTGGTTACCTGTTTAAGGGGATAGCTAAGGGGTTTAAAGTTAGTCCTCCTCCTCCTCCTCCTCCTAGACCTCCTCCTCGTCCTCGTCCTCCTCCTCCTCCTAGACCCTGAGGCACATCTGTCTAATTCTCTGTCTTGGGTTCATCTCTTGTGAGGAAATTCATTAGAAGATGAAAGTGTCTGTTTTTCTCTTGCCTGTCTGTCTGTTTAACTTTCTGTCTGTCTGTCTGTTTTACACCTTTCGTTCTGTTCGTCTCTCTCTCTCTCTCTCTCTCTCTCTCTCTCTCTCTCTCTCTCTCTCTCTCTCTCTCTCTCTCCTACATCCCTCCCTACCCCCCCCCCCCCCAGCAAGGTAGAGAGCCGTAGGTCGATACTCTGGGTATATTTCATACTACCGGCGGCCCATTGATTCCTCACAGCAAGTCGAGTGACAAGTTATTTTTTTGCTTCACTTGCTGGACCTGGACCTGTACCTGGACCTGTACCTGGACCTGGACCTGTACCTGTATTATACCTGAACCTGGACCTGTACCTGTCAGTGTGTCGGGATGTTGGATGGTTGGGTGTGTTGGTTGGTTGACGGATGAATGGTTGGATTGGTTTGCGTATGGATGGGTGAATGTGTGAGTAGGTTAATGGATGGATGACTGGATGGATGAATTAATGGGTAGACAGATTATATGATTGATGGATGGATTATTAACGTGATGGATGGATTATTAACGTGATGGATGGATTATTAACATGGTGGATTATTAACGTGATGGATGGATTATTAACATGATGGATTATTAGGTTGACGGCTGGGTGGATGTGATGATGGATTGATTTATGGATAGATGGATTGACGATAGAACAGGAGAGCTTTGTAAACAGATCGTTAGGAGTGTTGTAAGTGGTGAGAGGGGTGAGTGGTGAGGGGGGTGAGTGGTGAGGGGGTGAAGGGTGAGTGGTGAGAGGGGTGAGTGGTGAGGGGGGTGAGTGGTGAGGGGGTGAGTGGTGAGAGGGGGTGAGTGGTGAGGGGGTGAGTGGTGAGAGGGGTGAGTGGTGAGAGGGGGTGAGTGGTGAGGGGGTGAGTGGTGAGTGGTGAGAGGGGGTGAGTGGTGAGAGGGGTGAGGTGGTGAGTGGTGAGAGGGGAAGGTAGGGAGGGTGAGAGAGACAATAGCACCTCACCTTCTTTACCTGGACGACCTTGACTGTGTCTCACCTGGCTGGCCCGGTCCATCAGGTGTACCTCACACACACACGCACACACACACACACACGACTGCTAACCCTCTACCTCCATTTACTAAGGTAACTAGGCCCAACTATGGCAATCCGGTCGTTTGGTGTTGCATCTCGACACTGGGTCATGCAGCTCGTTAACTCAGGGTGTGGTTGTGGTGTTGGCGACAGCTTCTACACCTTAAATAAATTCACGTTTATGTGACCGGCCATCCCACAACACAAGGGGCGGTGTGTGTGTGTGTGTGTGTGTGTGTGTGTGTGTGTGTTTACTTAAAATACAAGTTATGTTAAGATTTATTTTATCTATTTCATGTTTGGGGCCTTGAACTGGGCGAGGTGTGAGGGGAGGGTGGTGACGTGACCCCTCCTCCCCCCATCCCCGGTGTTGTTTATGAAGATGGGAATTATTATAAGAGAGTCAGAGGTGTGAGAGAAGGGTGTGTTGAGGAGAGTGTGTGTGTGAGGGGTGTGAAAATTGGGAGTAAATCTCTCTCTCTCTCTCTCTCTCTCTCTCTCTCTCTCTCTCTCTCTCTCTCTCTCAGGTAGGTGGTCGGTCGGGCAGGTGGACCAGAATATACCTCGATATCCCCTTCATCTCCCCCCCCACCCCCTCCTGCCCCTCACCCCCGTCCTACCATCCCCTCCCCATGACGTCACTGGGGGGTGCAAGTAATGTGTTCTATTCCGGGGAGGTGCGGCTCGCCCGGGTCACCCGCTGCCCCGCCCCGCCCCGCCCAGGTGCTGGATAATTAGGTGATGGTCAGCTCAGGTGATTTAGGTGCATATGTGGCTAAAACTGACTGGTGTGTGTGTTTGTTTACGTATCTATATGTATGTGTACGTGTTTGTGTATGTATGTATACATTTGTGTATAATAATAATAACGGTTTATTGAAAGAGCATGGCAGCCGGAAGGTTGAAAATATACAGTTACATATTTGGTGAATGGGTCACTTGATTGACAAATAATATACAAGTAACATAAGTGATACAAATATGATATATAATAAGTAGGTGTGTGTGTGTGTGTGTGTGTGTGTGTGTGTGTGTACAGTAAATCAGGAAACGTCAGCTTGGCGAGAGAAAGAACTTCCTGAGCCTTATAGTGTCAGGTAACCCCCCCCCCCCCCAGTACAGGATGTTGTGGTGAGGAGGGTCGGACGCCAGGTGTTGTAGTGGAACCTGACCTGACCTGACATAACCTTACCTAACCCTTCCTAACCTAACCAAACCTTACCTAAACTAAGCTAACCTATCTATGTACAGTATCTATCTATATCTATCTATCTATCTATCTATCTATCCTGTTCATTATCACTCTGGGCATACACACACACACACACACCCCAGCTAGTGACTCTCAGGTGTGCGAGGTGTGAGCTGCCTGACTCATTAACTACACCTGTCCTCACCTCACACATGCTCACCTGTCACCACCAACACTCCTCAACACGCAGGCACCACCACACACCTCCCCTGGCACTGTTCCTAACCTAACCTAACCAACACTAGCATAATCTAACCAAAACCTAACATAAACCTAACGTAACTTTCATAGGCGGTTAAACAAATGAAGAAAATTATGATGACAGTCACGTGAAAGAAGATTCGCGCGCGCGTGTGTGTGTGTGTGTGTGTGTGTGTGTGTCTATTTATCTATAGGGTGGTTAATCTTCAGGTGAACTAAGCACAGGTGTCTAATCTTCAGGTGATCTCATTAAAATACTAACTTCATTCTCCACCTTAACCTCTTGAACACGTCCTTGTGGCCTGTTGCAAGTAGAGAGGCAACAGCTGATGTGTGGGGGGGGGGGGGGGGGGCGTGTTGGTAAATAAACAGCTGAGCCAACGTGATGAATGTAAACAAACACACGTGGTCGGGGATGAGGAGGAGGGGAGGGAGGGAGGTGGTGGGTCAACTGTGAGGAACCTGATGTGAGTTGGGCTACTGTGTGTGTGAGAGAGAGAGAGAGAGAGAGGTGGGTCAACTGTGAGGAACCTGATGTGAGTTGGGCTACTGTGTGTGAGAGAGAGAGAGAGATCCCCAAGCTGACAACTCCACTTAACCTTACCACTACCTTAGGACACACTACACGCACCAATATACTTAATGTTATTGAAAGTCGATACAATTTATACCTTAGTGCAGATATGATTAGTTTACCTGTAATAGTTGTATATACCTCTCTCTCTCTCTCTCTCTCTCTCTCTCTCTCTCTCTCTCTCTCTCTCTCTCTCTCTCTCTCTCTCTCTGTAACCACGTACCCAAAGCTAAAATTCCAAACCAGTATTATTAGCTTACCTGGAGCTATATAACCACGTAACTATAGCTAAAATAACTCACGAGGGTTACAGCTCCTAGCGTGCTTGGGGCTACAAGCGGGAATAGCACAGTGACATGTAAACCAGAATTACGATATAGAGTGCCAGTAGAGTGCCTGGAATGGGTGCCAGTAGAGTACCAGGAATGCGTGTCATGAATGGGTGCCATGAGAATGCTAGAGGCTGTTTTGTAATCTTGACCCATAAATGTGACCGCTAGTTACTCATGTTTAAAACTGGAAGGTGAGGTGACAGAGACCCGGGGGGGGGGGGGGGGGATCAGTGATGGGGGGGTCAGTGATGGGGGGTTGGAACCTGTGTTATTTGGGTTCATTTAAAAGAATGAATGTGTTTAAATAAGAATTCTTGTGTGTGTGTGCGTGTGAGTGCGCTAGATTTTAACCACAGATATATAGCATTCCCAATATATATATGTTCACACACACACACACACACACACCTGAGTCAGTATCAGAACAGTGTGACAATTGAAGTATTTTCTTTCCACCTTTACACTTGTCGTGAGAATGACTGTGTGGGGGTGTGGGGGAGGGGTGTAGGTGTGTGGTGTGGGAGAGGTGTAAGAGTGTGTGGGAGGGGTGTAGGTGGGGGGTGTAGGAGTGTAGGTGTGGTGTAAGAGTGTGTGGGAGGGGTGTAGGTGTGTGGTGTGGGAGAGGTGTAAGAGTGTGTGGGAGGGGTGTAGGAGTGTAGGTGTGTGGGAGGGGTGTAAGAGTGTGTGGGAGGGGTATGTGTGTGTGTGTGTGTGTCCCTAACTTTACAATTGGGGAAGTAAAATCTGTCAGGTGCAGTGCCGACCATACCACGAAGGCTTAGTATACACGGACCTAACCTAACCCAACCCAACCCAACGCTAACCTAACCCAACCCAACGCTAACCTAACCTAACCTAATCTAACCTAAATAAATTTGTCAGTTCGTGTTTGAGAATTCTCTTGATCGTGTCCAGGCAGCGGGGTACACTGTGTTGTGCTGGAGGTGTCGGAGGTACGGTAAGAGTCAGCTGATATTGGGAAGGTCTGGCGTCCATTGTCAGGTGGTGGTGGTTGGTTGGTTGTGGTTGGTAGGTGATTGTGGTAGTGGTTGTAGTTTTGGTGGTATTGGTATAATATAACCGTAATGTTGTAATCTTAGTAGTTGTAGATACGTTGAAATATTTACTCAAGATAAGATAAGACATAGACAGACAGACAGACAGACCGACCCCGTATCGGCATGGTGTATGGGGGGGGGGGGGTTCAAAGGACATGAGTGTTGTCAAATGGGCAGCGTGATGTAACATGATAATGCCATCAGCGGGTGTGTGTGTGTGTCTGTCTGGTGGTGTGAAGGAGGGGGGGAGGGGTGTTGGGATGGAGGGAGGGAGGGAAGGAGGGTCTTTGTGGAGGGTAAAAGGGAGGGAATCTTATAAGACCGTCAGATTCATCACTATAAAAACTGTATCAATGAAATGACTCTAAAACGTGCAGTTCCAGCCGCCCCCCACCCCCTCCTTATCCCCACCTCCTCCCCCTCCCTCCCCCTCCTTCCCTCCATCCGTCCCCCTCCCTCCTTTTTGGTGACGGATGGGTAAGGTATTCTTCTCACACACCCCCCACCCTCCTCCCACACCCCCACCCCCCTCCCACACCCCCCACTCCAATATAAAAAGTTTTAAAAGTTTTGTCTAATTTGAATCTTAATGTAATGTATTTTTTTATTATTTTGGAAGACATGAATATTGACGTGAGATGGGGGGTGGTGAGATGGGGGGGGTGGTGAGATGGGGGGTGGTGAAGGGGGGGTGGTGAGATGGGGGGTGGTGAGATGGGGGGTGGTGAGATAGGGGGTGGTGAGATGGGGGTGGTGTGGGGGGGTGGTGAGATGGGGGGGGGGTGAGATGGGGGGGAGGGGTGTGGTAAGAAATAATGAGAGAAGAGGCTATATAACATCCTTGGATTGGCTACAGGGTTTTAACCAATAAACATCCAGGTAACAAACTACTAACTCTAGTACGCTGCATCTGATTGGTCGACAGGGACATAAACAAACATGGCGGTCTTGTGTGTCGTCATGGAGAGTTAGATAATTAATGGTCTTCTTTAGAATCATCCTAATTATGACCACATTGAGTTAACTACCACCTATGTCAATCCACGGGGGGAGGGGGGGGGGTAATTACTCAGCTGGTATTAATTACAGTTTGTTATGTATATAGTAATTTCATCCCGGTGTGTGTGGGGGGGGGTTAGGTTAGGTTAGGTTAGGTTAGATTTGTTAGGTTAGGTTAGGTGAGGTTAGGTTAGGTTAGGTTAGGTTAGGTGAGGTTAGTGGTGACGGTGATGTTGGACTTTGGTTTTGAGTTTAAAGAACACAGTGTTAGGTGACCCTAACCTAACCTCACTGTGAGTGACTGTAAATGAATGTGAGTGACTGTAGCTGTGAGTCCTTGCAAGTGACTCTGAGTGACTATAAGTAACTGCGAGTGCTTGTAAGAGACTGTGAGTGACTGTGAGAGCTTGTGAGTGACTGGGAGAGCTTGTGAGTGACTGGGAGTGCTCTTAGGAGTCTTTTTACCGGTTGATTGTGAGTGCTGGCCTTTGATGACATTACGCCCCTCCCTCCCCCCCTTGTCCCTCCTTCTCCCCCCTCTCTCTCCTTTACTCCCCCCCCCCACACACACAATTAAAGTTAGGTTAGATTAGATTTGGTTAGGTTAAGTTAGGTTATTATTCTACTAACTATAAATAACTGGACATTAATAAGGTAGAGAGGAAAATATCGTCCCCACCCACCAGCCAGCCAGCCAGCCCGCCCGCCCACCCACCGAGGGCTCGAGTTGGGAAGAATATCGACCGGACATTACCGAAGTTCTCCCAAGTGTACCCTGTGGCCCGATGGTGGTAGTGGTGGTGGTGGTGGTGGTAATAGTGGTGGTGGTGGTGGTAGTGGCAGTGGCGATGGTGGTAGTGGTGGTGATGGTGGTAGTAGTGGTAATAGTGGTGGTGGTGGTAGTGGTGGTGGGTGAAGGAGGAGTAGGTGGTACTCGAGGTTGGTACTCAAGGGAAACACTGAGTTATTGGTCTCTTTGTGTCACCACCCAGACCCACCCAGCCACCCATCCATCCCTGTCTCTCCTCCACCCCACCCACCCATCTTCTTCACCATCACCACTACCACCGCCACTACCACCACCGCCACTACCACCATCGCCACTACCACCACCGCCACTACCACAATCACCACCACTACTACCACCACCAGAATCCCCTTCCTGAATATAGGGATTTATCCCCATTCACTCCTCGCTTCACTCTGTTATTGTCACCTAAATCCCCTTCCCTCCTTCCCTTCCTTCCTTCCTTCCCTCCTTCCCTTCCTTCCTTCCTTCCTTCCCTCCTTCCTTCCTTCCTTCCCTCCTTCCTTCCCTCCCTCCTTCCCTTCCTTCCTTCCTTCCTGACGTTTTCGCCTTTGTTAAACTCTATATCTATTGTGTGTGTGTGTGTGTGTGTGTGTGTGTGAGTGTGTGTGTGCGTGGGTGTGTGTGTGAGTGTGTGTGTGTGAGTGTGTGTGTGTAAGTGTGTGTGTGTGTGAGTGCGTGGGTGTGTGTGTGAGTGTGTGTGTGTGTGTGTGTGCGTGCGTGCGTGGGTGTGTGTGTGTGTGTGTAAAAGTCGTAACATGCTTCATAATCCTGTATATTGATGTATGTATCTGGCTACACTGCTAATGTCCATCATCAGTGCTCGTATCTGGCTACACTGTCCGTCACCCGTCTCCATGGCTGATAAAACTCACTATTAATGGCGCCATATATATCATCTGTGGTCACCAAAACAACTGTAAGCTCTCCCTGCCGCGCTACAGCCTTTGTTTACATTGTGGGCTCTGACGCGATGCTCTTTTGTCACCTACGTCACCATGAAACAAGTGAAGGAGGTCATGCGCAGTCGACCAGTTTTGTTGATAAAGTTAATGAGATTTATACACAGGTAATAATAATAATATCAACACTAGACAGACATACACGACTGATCACTTAACCCCTACACTGTGCACCTGGGGGAGAGGGGGGGGGGGGGGGTAAAAGAACGCTATGTTGTGTCTGGTTACCTGTGTATAAAACCAATTAGAGACGATAACAGGTAAAATGACCCACGCGACCAAGGGATTAAAAACAGGTGAGGCTTGTGATGGAGGGGGGATGGGAGG
>CAUDMG010000245.1:1090000-1091299 GCA_958450375.1 Homarus gammarus
GATACATAAGAGGTGTGTGTGTGTGTGTGTGTGTGTGTGTGCGTGCGTGCGTGCGTGTGTGTGTGTGTGTGCGTGCGGATAGTAGTAGTAGTAGTAATAGTGTAATTATGTGACCATTTCTCTTTCCCACTCCCGCCCACCCTCTACCCACCCCACCCTCCACCCACCCCACCCTCCACCCACCCCACCCTCCACCCACCCCTACCCCCCCACCCCCCTACCCACCCACCCCCCTACGCCAAGTGGCCCATGACGGTGCAGGGGAACAAGCCATTGGATATACAGCCAGCGAGGGTCACGACACACCCAGCACCTTGTTATGGGCTAACCATGCATAATGACGGCCCACGGATGCTCATTAGGAGGCCCGGATTATCACATTGGGGGGGGGTGTAGTTAGTGGCTATGGGGGGGGGTGATGGGGGAAGGGGTGGGGGGAGGGTGGTGGGGGAAGGGGTGGGGGGAGGGTGGTGGGGGGAGGGGTGGGAGTTAAGACTGATGTGTTAGTTTAAGAAAGTTCCAAGTTGGGCATACACTTCTAACTAACTCAAACCCGGGAATTGTGTGCCCAACTTGGAATAATTTTAAGGACGGGCTCTCTCTCTCTCTCTCTCTCTCTCTCTCTCTCTCTCTCTCTTCTGTGATTGGTTGAAAGTTTTAACATCTTTCGTTCTACTATGAGTCGATTCTCTCTTCTGATTGGTTGGGAGGGTCGAGGGGCGTTGTTTTCATTGGCCAGGAGGCATGGGTTTGGAGCGTCGTGATTGGTAGAGGTGTACACAGTAGCACCAATCAGAATCTATTTATAGTGATGTCTTTATGTGTCGGGTAGGCCATGGTGGTGATGGTGGTAGGTGGTGATGGTGGTGATGGTGGTAGGTGGTGGTAGGTGATGATGGTGGTAGGTGGTGATGGTGGTAGGTGGTGATGATGGTAGGTGGTGATGGTGGTAGGTGGTGGTGATGGTGGTAGGTGGTGATGGTGGTAGGTGGTGATGGTGGTAGGTGGTGGTGATGGTGGTGATGGTGGTAGGTGGTGATGGTGGTAGGTGGTGATGATGGTGGTAGTTGTGGTGATGGTGGTAGGTGATGGTGGTAGGTGGTGATGGTGGTAGGTGGTGATGATGGTAGGTGGTGATGGTGGTAGGTGGTGGTGATGGTGGTAGGTGGTGATGGTGGTAGGTGGTGATGGTGGTAGGTGGTGATGGTGGTAGGTGGTGGTGATGGTGGTAGGTGGTGATGGTGGTAGATGGTGGTGGTGGTGGTAGGTGGTGGTGATGGTGGTAGGTGGTGATGATGG